>NAJL01000050.1:0-172559 GCA_005059885.1 Salinomyces thailandicus | reverse complement strand
TCGCTTTGTAGCATGTGAGTGCTTTGTTGTCAGTAAGGATAAGACAAGCTGTTTCTTCCCTTCCCTTCCTCTTCTTCTTCTTACAACAACCACCCTTCTTCATACCTTCATAGCCTTGTAGCTTCAGATCTTCCTCGGATTTCACGAGCCTCCAGCAGCTTCACAGCCTTCTAGCAGCTTCACAGCCTTCCAGCAGCTTCACAGCCTCTAGCTCCAGATCTTCCTCGAATTCTACGAGCTTCCAGCAGCTTCACAACTTCAAAGCCTCCTCACCTTCAGTCCTTCCTCGAAATTTACGAGCTTCAAGATGGCTACACAGGCTCCCTTTGGTGTGGCCAATGTACCTCCATTCTTTGAAGGTGCTCCCTGGAACCTGACAGCCAATACAATGCCTACTAATGAAGTCTTCCCATTCCCTGGCCTGAACAGAAACCCGACCGATTCTGGCGAGAAGAGGATGTGGAGGAAAATCAATGAGGTCTGGCGGAGCCTGACAATGCCTCAGAAAAGGCGGGTGATCCGGTACTGTCGTAACTGGGGGCCAGCTGCTCGCCCGAATATTACGGAGCAGGATGCTCAGAACTCTGTGGGTGGGCAGATTGCATGGATCAAGTAAGTTGTCTTCCCTATGTCTAGGCTCGTAACTTACGAGTCCATTCCAGTCGCAAGCTCTGGCGCAATGGTACAACAAGCTATCCAAAGTGCCATACCTGCAATGCCTCCGGTGCACCAATGCCCTTTGCTGGGGTAGGTGGCTATACTGAAGCCCCAATTGGTCTGGATGAGCCCGAAATTCTCGGGTGTGGGTGCAGGGTAGATGAGGCTCAGATTGAGCAGTGGGCTATTGGTAAGGGGCATTGGCAGCTACGGGTTCCACAGACTGCAGCTCGCCGTGCTGGTATGATCATGGCAATGGGCCGTACTGCACGGTCCTGTATGGTGAAGGGGATGTCAGTTGCTATAGGGCGTCCGATCACACTAGGCAGTGTAAGTCCCCTTACCCTCGTAAATTACGAGCCTTGGACTGACCTTTCTATTCAGCTTCTGGATCGTGCTGGCCGACTTACTGCACTCCAGAATTCAGTCAACATGCTTGGGAACACAGACTACATCGGGGCTTGGCCAGCAGGTGCATAGGAAGTGGCTCGTAGTTTACGAGGGGGGCAAAGGGAGGTAATTTGGGAGGTGTTTCTTTTGTCGTTTTCTTTTGTAGGGGCATACTAAGCTCGAATTCTACGAGAGGCGGGGGGGGGGGGAGAAATGGGGTGTTTCTTTAGGCTTTCTATTTCCAGACAGCTACGGCGGCTATGACATGTGTATCTCTAGCGTAGTGACTGCTGCAGGGAATCCTGCAGCTACCCTCGTAAATTACGAGCGGGGTTCTCTCAACTACTTCCTCACCCTTTACTCTCTCTCTCTCTCCTTCTATAACCTGTACAAATTATAACCTGCTTTAAACTACAGACTCCATCTTGTCCTAGAATGTCGTCTTCACAGCTACAAGCTTCTACCTCAGGCTCGCCATTTGCGAGGCGCCTGCGATCTTCGAGCCCTCCTACTATTACCCCGCAACCTCGTAGGGGTAACTACCATCGTTGGTCAGAGCATACAAGACATACTGCCGACAAATACGAGGAAGCTATACGGCAGTACCGTAGTCTGGACAACCCATTCGTATCGGTTGAGTCGTGTGCAAAGGCTTATAGTATAAGCCCTTCAAACCTGCGCCTCCGGCTAAAGGATCAACGAGTAGGGAGGCTCGAATCTTCCGAGAGCTAACAGAAGCTCTCTTCAACTGCAGAGGACGTCCTAGCAAAACACTGTCTCTAGGTGTTTAATCACTATTTCCCTGCCTCGTACTCTACGGTCGAGACTATCGCTAGTCAACTCTACCGGGCTGAGAGCCAGGGTCTCTCGGATTATACGATTGGAAAACATTGGATCCAGCGCTTCCTTAAACGGCATCTAGCTCTCTCTACTGCGTACGAACGCGCGCTTGATTTCTCCCGGGCTAACGCAGGCAGTAATAATGGAAAGATCATTGCATACTTTGAGACCTTGCGGAAGACCCTCGTAGATTACGAGGTTGAGCCAGAGAACGTATACAATATGGACGAGACTGGATTTGCTATAGGTATCTGGACAAAAGATCGATCAAAGGTCGTAATCCCTTACCGGACAAGAACGGCATTTACGAGGCAGCAGGGGACTCGCTCGTAGTGTACGGTTATTGAATTATTCAATATGAAAGGCCGAGCTACCCCTCCTTATGTTATTACAAAGGGCAAGCAGTTCTCCTTCCAGCATGTTTAGCTAGCAAAATCCCTATTTCCAGACCCTCAGACTACGCTCGCAGTTTCCGAGAATGGATGGAGCAATATCGAACATGCAACGCAGTAGATCCAGACGTTCGAACAGGCTACACGCTCGGGAGCTACGAGGCAAGATAGTAGTCTCCAATACCGCCTTCTCCTTATAGACGGACACGAGAGCCACCTATCTATCCCTTTTATTCAACACTGCGAAGACAATAAGATACTACTAATCTGTCTCCCTCCGCATTGTACGCACTTCCTCCAGCCCCTAGACGTAGGGATATTTGGTAGGATGAAGTCCAAATACACCGACTCGCTTCGTACGAGGGCTTCTTTCCTACAGACTGAGATCAACCGAGATACCTTCCTTCGAATCTACGCAGAGATCCGGCCAGAGATTTTTACACCCGAGATTTGCGAGGAGGCATTTACAATGTGCGGAATACTCTCGCCTTTCCCGCCGCTCGTACAATACGTACCAGTCCTCCATCCTGTAAGGGCATTACGGAAGATCCGGGAAGTCTCTGAACAACTTATCCGGAGTGGCGTACCCTGGACTCTCGCATTATACGAGCAGGTGCTACAAGCCTTTTAAAGAGCGATTGACCCTGCTCTTATACCCCGGATGGATCGAGACACAATGGAGTACTACAATTGGATTCGTCCCGAGAATAGCGAGATCAACGACACTGAGGTAGAGGACAGCCTAGACGATAACACGCCTGTGCAGAGTTTTACCTCGCAGAATTCGAGCTTCAATACTACTGCCTCGCTATCTCGACAAGTGTCTTCTATCCCTCTAACCTCGCCTCCTACGCCGCAGACACGAGATGACATTCTACAGCTAGCCTCGTATATTACGCACCGGAATGTACGAGACAGTACACATCGCTCGCGGCTTACGGGGAAGCTAGCTAGTACAGCTGTATCTAACTTCCTACTTGCTGATGTTTTAAAGCGTCAGCGGGATGACCAGATCGAATTTGAAGGCCGTAATAAACGAGGGAAGCAGTCTCAGGAGGTCTTTGTTAAGGACGTCAACCATATTACCCTTGCTCGTGCAGAGGAGATCCAGACTAAGAGGCGTTATCGACAAGAGGCAGCAGAGGCAGAGAAGGAGGCTATCCGTATAAAACGAGCCGAAGCAAAGGAGGAGAGAGATCGTCTCTAGCATAAGCATTCCCTTGCCTCGCAACAAACGAGGCAGACCCGAGCAGGTCTAAAAGGGATCCTAGACCAGGCAAAGGCTGAGAAGTCTAGCCTTCGTACCCTCCGAATTGATACAAACAAGCGTCTTACAATAGCTATTAAGGAGAGGAAGAATATGGAAGCCTCATTCTTAATAGGTACCGTATCTTCCGAGGAGCGTCAGGTCAAGATCCAGGAGGTAGAAGATCTTGAGCTCCAGCTCGTAGTATACGATGAAGAACTTGCTCAATTAACAAGGCGTGTAACCGATGCTAAGGCAGAGTATTCGCAATTTATTGCTCGGAAGAAACGAGTCAAGGAAGAGGTTCAAGAAGACGAGCAGCAGGAGGAGGAGGAGGCTCGTAGGACACGAGGGGAAAGAGAGGCAAGGGAGAAGGCAATTGCTGAAGCTAGCCTTACTATCCAAGACCTAGAACAACAGTTCTCAGATATTGGACAGGTTGACGAAGACCTGAACATCGAATGGAGGCAGTTATCAGGGGACAACACCGTAGAGGGCGAAGGGGTAGATTGGAGCCTTGGTGAGAGAGTCGAGACGGAGGCAGAGCTTCCGGGGTGGGAGGACGCGCTCGTAAACCACGAGACCACCACAACCGATAATTACGTCGGACAACTTTCTGACCCATTCGATAGTATACAGCTATAGGACAGACAATGTTTTGTATTGTCTACTCGTAATCTACGAGTTTGCATCAAGGTGTAAGTGGCTATCCTATACAAAATCTTTGAAGTTCTAAAAGTGACATCATCGATCTTTGGGTGGTGTCGATCCTACGACGGTCACCTACGTTAGCCTATGGAAATCGACGCGCGAGATCTGGCCCCGGGTCTGTCTACCACTTCCCGCGTAACTTTGATGTGATCGTGGGGTCGTCTGACGCGTATCCATTACCATTGTTACGATTACCTACTCTATCGGACAAATTGGAGCGAGCACTGCTCTTGCCTACCAATTTGGCATCACTGATCCATCACTGGCTCGCCTGCTGCCCGCGCCTCCCGGCTCTATCATTGGAACAGAGACCGAAGACCTGTCCTTCCCGAAGACTTGAGCGTTGTTGACACCATGTGCCGGTGACCTGCCAATGCCTGCCGTGAATCTTTAGTGATTGACTACCTACTTCACTCATAACCCCACCATCACCCAGTGCTTGTACAGACCGCGTGAGCCATGGCCGAGCTTCATGATGCCCTCAAGAACTTGGGCATGGTCGACTGGTCTGACGTCCCTCAAGACAACGTGGCAGAGTACATGCAGCATGCCTTTGCTGCCGGCGAGCTCATCTGCAACTCAGTCCCCCCTCCTGCCAATGGCGAGCCATTCGACGCTTCAAAACCACACCTCGAACAACCCAACACCGCGGGGACATCGAAGGAGATACATCCCTCCAGCGTCCGCAACTTTCCCACAGACGCGCAGCACGAGGGCCTGCAGAAGAATTGGGGCAAGCCATACAAATTCGACAAGACCAAGAACCCTCAGGATGTCGCACTATACAAGATGGCGGGTAAGGACAGGCATGGAGCGTGGTTTGCAAGACGCAGCGTCCACGAGGGCATGGGAATCGACAAGTTCCGGCGGGCAATGCAAAGAGAGTTCGCACATTCATTGTCCGTTCAGGGTGGAGCGGGAGCGGGCGCGGTACGTGGACTGGCAGCGGATAGACGAGTGGAGAGCTTGGGAGCAGAAGGCGTGGGCAAATTGGAGGTCTACGAGTTAAGCGCGCAGTTTCCAGGGCCGACCACTCCACGGGAGTTCATACCGCTCGTTATGACCACGGAGGATGCGTTGAGCGAGAAAAGTGCTACAGAAGTGCAGGGTGGGCGGAAATATGTGCCCAGACATTTTATGATTGTCTCAAGACCGATTGAGCATCCGGATACGCCGGAGCGCACGGGATTCGTGAGAGGGAAATATGAGTCTGTGGAGCTGATCCGAGAGATACCATTGCATCCTGTTTCAGCAGGAGGAGACGGTACGAACGGTGAAAGGCAAAAGCCTGCTGGAGATGCCAAAGGCGATCCGGAGCTCAATCCTGTAGAATGGATAATGATCACCCGCAGCGATCCTGGAGGAGGTATTCCGCGTTTTCTTGTTGATCGTGGGACGCCAGAGGCTATGCTAGGTGATATGACGAAGTTTCTGGACTGGGCCACTGGCTTTGGAGACAGGGTGCCAGACCCGGAAGAAGATCTAGATAAACAGCAACAGGCGTCAGAACAAAACGCCAAGGCCGCAGATACGCAAGAACAGCCAACGACTACGCCTGCCGAGGGCGTCGCGAACACCTCGCCCGATCATGCTCCCAAGCGAAAGCCCGCTACGGAGCCCGCACCACAACAAGACGGAATTATGTCAAAGCTAGAAGCTGGCTTAGATGCGTACGCTCCTGTGGCGGTGTCGTCAGGATATCATAACTACATGCACCCAGACGAAGAAGACAGCTCCAGCTCGAGCGATAGCACCAGTGTCAACTCTTTCATGTCGGCCGAATCAATGCGAGACTCACCTGAGGCTGCCGGACTGGCGCCTCCCAATGCTTCTACCGAAGCCCTCAGTCTGGCTAGTCGTCAATCTTCGGCCGAGTTAGCGTTTGCAGGTAAGGCGGGCGACAAGGATAGCACAAACCCACAGGAGAAAGAAGTTCTGAAAGTCGCGCGAGAGCGGGAGAAAGTTGACCGGAAGCTGGCGAAGAAGCGTGCAGAAGAAGAGGAGAAGCTGAAGAAGAGCCAGGAAAAGGACCAGTCGGAGCAGGACAAGGTGAAAGAGAAGCTCGCAAAGGATATGAAGAAGGCGGAGGAGAAGCATCGTAAGGAGATTGAGAAGCTCGAGCGCAAGAAGGAGAAGGAGGCCAAAAAACTAGAAGACAAGCGGCGGAAGAAGGACGATGCGAGTAAGCTTTCCATGGTCAGCCGGGAGCGTGATGAGTTCCGAGGGCAGCTGGATAGCTTCAAGCGGGAGAACCAGCTGTTGTTAGGCCGGATTGAGGAGTTGCAGAGAGAGAACACCGTCATGGCTGGCAAGCTTGGAAAGCTGGGTGGCAACGATGCGTTGAAGGCTGTGCACGATGAGCTAGGCGAGGGGGGGCGGCGGCCCAGCAGTATGGATAGTAAGCGGAGTCTAGGCTCGGTTCCGGCGGAGAGAAATGGGCATAGCAAGGAAGCACTAGGTCTGTGATCTTGTTGGGATGTGTTGGAAGTGCTTGGCTGTTGTTGCATCTGGAGGCCTGAGGGAGCGAGTGGACCCGTGTCGTATATTTGCTGCATGTTAGCATGTGTCCTGATGAAGCATGATCGATCTTGTTCAGACTCTTAAAGCGACTGAGGATGTCACAGCCATGTGTTGATGAGCCTGCCTGTCTCTCTCTTCCCTTGTCATTGGTCTCCCTACCGAGGTACCTCATGCATACGTGTCTCAAAGTCTGAGCGCCCGTACCTAAGTCAGGGAGTTGTACATTATGGCCTTCCGATTAGCAAGGATCGGAGATCGTCTACATGAGGAAGGCACTGGGATCTTGGTTCTTGCCCTACTTCCATCGGCTAAGCTTCGGCAGCAATCACGGGCCGGCCTCCTGCGACATCACTTCCACATGTGATCATACGGCTTGACATTCTTTAGAAACATACCTAGGTAGGTAGGAACTTCATCGGTCTTCAGCGGAGGGAGCGTCTCCATCTGCTACGCCGAGGGTCAACAGAAGTTGAAATGCGAAGCCTTCAAGACGCCTCAAGTAGCTGGCACGAGCTGAACCAGTTTCAGTCACTCGAGGACCTTCGAGAAGCAACACGAATAGAAGGACGATACTCTGGAGTGGTGAGCGCCGGCCTACGGTCTGCTGCTTGGAAGGTGTTTCTTCTGTTCGAGACCATCGACACGTCAACATGGCCGAAGACGCTGTCCTCGTCGCGCTCGGCATACGACTCGCTTCGAATGCACTTTCTGCGACATCTCGAGAACCTAGATGAGCTATCGAATGAAGATAAAGAGGTAAGTGATTTTACCGCTCAAGCTAGCGTCGCAGCATCCGGTCTGGCAGTGGCTGAGACCTGAAAGTCCCCTGCTTTGGCCGCTTTACGAAAAGACGAGGAGCTACGGGCGGAGATCCAGCAAGACGTTGACCGTTGTATGCCGGAGAATTATTACTTTCGACAGCCGGAGACACAGCGTATGCTTCTGGACATACTCTTTGTGTTCTGCAAACTTAATCCCGATGTCAGTTACAGACAAGGCATGCATGAGCTTTTGGCCCCCATTCTGTGGGTAGTGGAGAGAGATGCTGTGGATCTGGGCCAGAGCAGCAAAGCTCATGGCGAGGACGTAGTGGTGAGGGCGGTCTACAGCTCTGAACACATTGAACACGATGCCTTTGCGCTCTTTAGCCAACTAATGCACAGCGCCAAGAACTTCTACGAGCAGACGACGCATTCAGGATCGGAGAATCCAATGGTCGTACGAAGTCAGCGCATACTCCATGATATGCTCATGAAAGCTGACCCCGACCTGTCACGTCACCTGGAAGCTATCGGCATTGTGCCGCAGATCTTCCTCCTCCGATGGATACGACTGTTATTTGGTAGAGAATTTCCATTTGACGACGTGCTGGCTATGTGGGACGTGCTCCTCGCGGAGGACAGCTCACTTGAGCTAGTAGACTATGTATGTCTCGCGATGCTATTGCGCATACGATGGGACCTTTTGGACGCCGACTACAATACCGCAATCGCCTTGCTTCTAAGATACCCTCAGCCCGACAAAGACCATCCGGGTCAGAGCTTTGTTCTGGATGCGCTGTACTTGCGCACCCACCTCAGTACCGAAGGCGGTGGCTACCTAGTGCTGAAGTACACTGGACGTCCAATGATGCCGACCGACAGACCTGCAACTCCACCAGCATTACAGCGCAATATTACGGCCTTCTCCGGCGCAAACGCAGCCAAGGCCGCTGCTGCCGTCGCCAGCGGTCTCCGGCCTCAGCAGTCAGCCCGGCAAAGGAGCAATATCGAGTCGCTTATGCAGTCGACTGCAAAGAACATCTATGCGCGGGGCGAGTCGCTTGGCATCGGCAAAGCCGTGCGTGGCGCGGTCGACGAAGTCCACAAGCGTGCGCAGGAGATCCGGGACACGCAGACACCATCTCTACCCCCACGAGCCTCCGGTAGTAGCCCTGGCGGCATACTTGGCAAGCTCAAATCGCTGGAGTCGCGCAACAAGCAGTTGGCGAAATTACTCGACGGTGCTGTCGGTGAACTCTGGGAATATCAGAAGCTGGTAGCTGATCAGGCAACAACAGCTGAGCGGGACGGCCCTGACGCCGACCTGCAGCGGCTCAGCATGGCAATTGCAAAGGCGCAGTTCGTGCAGGTCTACATGTCAGACCCTAGTCTGCCATTGACCGAGCCAGTTGTGGAGGAAGAAGGCTCTAAAGAGGCTAGCTCCGCCAGCGAAAGGGTGCAAGGCGAGAAGCAGATAGGAAGGGACCTCCAAGCCGACCCCGAGAGTGATCAGCCAAGTCAAGAAAAGCCGACCGCACAAACGCCGATGACGGATCTTGCTGACCCTTCCACTTTCGACGAAGGCGACGATTCAGCAAGCTTGAGCATGCAGACGGCCAACCTCGCCGCCCCAGACCCCGTTGCGCCAGCCCTGGCTCCGCACACTGCGACTGGCAAAGATGAAAAGAGTTCAAGTGACACGAAAGATGCCGAGGGTACACCAAGCCGACAGGTAGATCGCCCACCGCTCGCCGAAAGCTCTTACTCCTGGATGCTCGGCCAAACAGATTCGCCACCAAGCTCAACCCGTGCGGTGCCTGCGAAGACTCCAGAGCAGAACCGTAACCGCGGTGTTCTCTTTGGGGAGCGTGAGGATATCGACGAGTCGCCGACTCAAGTGAAGCGAGCTGGCAGAGCGAGAACACATAAAGTTGCAGCCACTAGAGTTCCGGAAAGGCAGGCTGTGAACGTGGGCGACATTCGGCCAGAGCCAGGGCCCTTTGATGGATGATGGCTTGCTCATCTGGCCGGCGAGGCTCGTTGGTCGGCAGGGCTTGTGCCTTGTAACGACTATGAATTGTCGGCACGAATCCCGTGATGACAAAAGAATGGTTACCAAGGTTTTCGAGCAGCTTGACGCTGTCAAGAGCCTTTTGACCGTCCCACCGTTGCATAGCAGTCGTCGTTCTCCGGCTTCAACCCGCCGCAACCTGCATCTTGAGCACACTGTCGTAGAAGTGCTTGCAAGGTTCATCTAGAAAGCTGACTGGGTATATAAAGTCCAGCAATACCCTGCGCACCTGTTCCCAATACCTTAACTGCAAATCCCGCAGTAGGCCGTAAAGTGAGCGGTGGAAGAAATTCGCGGTTGCGCCAGTCGTCACACTGATGATGAAGACCGCCCAAAGCGACGCTTCGGCAGATTTGGGCTCAGCGAGAGCCTCCTGGTCCAATAAGGTGGCTTCCGACCAAGCGGCTTCGAGGCCGATTTGATACCTCTGATCTTGAGCAAAGACGGCGCCGTTCGCTCGTTGTCCTTGGAAGATGGTCAAGCAGGTACATGCAATTCGTAAGTGTTTCTGAATCGAGGGTCCTTGCGGCATGGCAAGGCCAAGTTCGGCGCCTCTGACTATCAGGTCGAATAGCAACTCATGGAGCCGATTTTCCACACCAGGACTCCCAAAGTCTACGCAGGCGGCGCGGCTCAGAAGACCGGTCAAAGTGTCTGAGATTGGTATGCGTTGCTGCAGAGCAGCGAAGCCGCGCGGCAGTGCGAGAGGGAGTTGGAACTTGCCGGACTCGCTTGGTGATTGTTCGCCCGATAGCTTCGCTTGGAATGATAGCGGAGGTCTTGGAAGACTCGATAGAGACCCGGTCGGAGGGGGCGTCAATGCTTGTGCGCTGAGGATTGAAGTCGGATTCGCAATCGCTCCTGCTGCACCACCAAGCACGCTGGGTAGCCAGGCTATCAAGGGAAGTCGGCCTTGTACAGCTTCCGGTCCGGAACGTGCAGCAAACGAAGCCGGCCCATGGCCGATGTCACTGCCTAGTGGGAACTGAGCGTGGTCCTGAATCGTTGGAGATCGAAGCGGCGGCGATTGAATCGTTTCACGGCCCCATACGTCCTTGCCGCTTCTGTTGCGTGCTCTCGTCACTCTGCTCTGCGCTGCGCTCGCTCGTGCGGCCTGCGCGCGGACGATTCGGCGGGATTCGTCGGTGTGACGCCCGCGCTCGGAGACGATGACCAAAGGCGTTGGGCCATTGCGTGGGTGTGACGGTGATGAGTTGGAACTTCTGTCTCCAGCGAAGGCCATACTCGTGTGGGCATGCGTAAAGTGTTGGCAATGAGCGGTATGTTATTCGACAGGCAGCCACAGTGATATCACCCAGGTCGCGAAGTCAATTGAAGAAGTTAGTAACGTGAAAGTCGGTTTGTGGTGGTTGTCAGCTTTTTCGCCGTCATTGAGATGGTAGGGTACAAGCTGAGGTATCGCAGGTCTAGGCAGGTACCTCTCTATAACAACGTTGATGTCAACTGCCCGAATAGGTCAAAGAAGACCCCATACCCATGTTCATGTCACCTTAGCTCCTGGAGATTGAAACCGCTGTGCCGCAGTGGCCGGCCGAGGAACTATTTTCCGATTCTTTCTGAGCCCCGGTCTAGTCTGCATGCCGATCTAGTCTGCGGTGCCGCGATTTCTTCACGGCGGCCGTGGGGGGCGAAGAGAAGACAATGAGGGAAACAAGCTTCTTGGACCCAGTGGCCTCTCCCCAGTGATGCGGGCGGGAATAGAATGGGTTAGCTGCGGTGCAGTCGACTACAAACGGTTGAACCTCTTACAAGTGTGAGCGCCTCTCTTGTTTCGTGGCGGCTCAGGAAAGTACCTAGGAGGCTAGGAAAGCAGGATTGGAGCGGCGGACATCTCCTGGGCAGCGCAAGCAGCAACTCACCTACGACAAGCGGTGCCAGGGTAGAGGAGGGCTCACGTGCATTTCGTAGATGGCGCATTCCCGTTCAGGGCAATGTGATGGTCGTAAGACATGCGCCGGGCCTATCATGGTCGCTCGACTACATGGCCTGGCGCAGTTTAACCCCACCGGCATGTCTCTGATCAAGTTGCTGCTAGTGAAGGTCTACAGGCCGCGGATGTGTGTAAGCCTCGAGGTAGTTCTCATGCGCCGTTTCCGGGCACCGCTCTTTGTGTCAAAGCCCGCCCTACGAGGAGCCGCTGCCGCTTCGTCGTTTCTTCAGCAGACTTTCAAGCTAAGATCGAGAAGGGAAGCTGCGAGTAAAAGTTGCTAAAATCAGCCCGTCCCCGCATGGCTCACTGCTGCCGCCGCCGCCGCCAACGGCTGTTATCTACGCGATGAGTCGTCAATTCATTATTGTTTCAGGGGGCTCGTCAGTAGTGGTCTTCCATCCTTCAGAAGATCGTAAGACGCAACGTTTGATCAAGTCCACAGGGGTGTTGTTTTTGCTTTTCCTTGATTGAGAAACCATCGCCTTCGCGAGCGACCCGCCTACGCAATATGTACTGTAGGTATTCACTAGGAAGTTCGTTGCGGTTGTGTCTATCAGCCAAAACCAGTGTGACACTTTAGAAGTTGTAGGCCTACCGTGCCGTTGCGTTGTCCTACCACTATGCTACCTCCTAGGGTGGACGCAGTCTATCTAGAAGTACCTCCGGAACACTTGGCCAGGGCGAATTATCGCAAAAACCTAGCAAGGCCGACAAGGGTTTGATTACATAACCGGCTGACCCATACCAACCTCGAAGAGCGGGGGGACAGCCAAAGGTTCCATTGCTGTCACCTGCCATCTTCACCAGATTTGCAGACGTTCAGGCAGCGGTCACTAGTGGTGGTCTTGCTATCAACGTCTTCTCCGTGCAATCGCGTGACGACGAACGCGCCGTAAGAACGTGTAGCACGCTGCATGTGACAGCTTGGCGCAGGCGGCGCAAGGGATGATGCCGGCGCCACAGTATGGATGAACATCGGTGCCCAACCTTCAAACAGTAGCGTTCTCGAAAAGGAGGTTTGACGCCTATCGATGAGTTCGTTCGAGATGGGAATCCATCATGAAGATAGGTTCTCGAGCCAGATTGTCGGCAGAAAACGAGACGAAAGATATCTACAGAATATACCTTATCATCTCACCGGGAGGGATCTCAGTCACTGCAAGGACGAGGTAGAGTCTTGCGGTCTATTGAATAGCACGGGTCCGCTGCAAAGAGGGATAGCCCCTTGGTCGACCAGAAAGACTGCAGTCACCACGGCTGTCTCAGCTCCTTACTACTTAATCGGATCTCATGGATGGCAGTCTAGCAGGCCGTAAAAATCAGACTAGTGAAAAAGGAAACGGAGCAATATCGTAGAGAACGCCTGGATCTAAGATCGTATCGCACCGGCACCGCACTACATCTATCGGCTATCTGGCATCTATCGCGGATCAAACATAAAAACCGCCCACAGATCGTACGGCTAAAACACAAGCATGGTCACGTCTGCAACACACCTGGCTCTCATCGCAGCCGCCCTAGCAATATGCGGATTCCTGCTCTACCGTCTAGTCCTTCCAAAACCGATCGCTGGGATCCCATACAACAAGCACTCAGCACGACGTCTCCTCGGCGATCTTCCTGACGCATTTACATGGCACCGAGAGAGGAAGGAGCTCTTCACCTGGCTGACAGCCCAAACGGTGAAGCTCAACTCGCCTATTGTGCAGGTTTTTATGCGTCCTTTAGGAAGACCATGTAAGTCCTTCGCCATGACGCTCGGAAGCCACACTAAAAATCAGCCAAGAGTGGCGGCTCACGAGATTCAGGGGTCGTCCTTTCGGATTTCAGAGAAGCGCAGGATATCATGGTACGCCGTACACGCGAGTTCGATCGCTCGGACTTCTTTGGAGACCTGGTGAGTAGGGCGAGCGGCAGAACTACGTTAGGGTTGATGTCAGGTCTTATCGCCTGCGACCAGAATCGTTCCGGCCGAATCCACGATTGCTGCAAAGCCGGTCAGTGATAGCTTACTTTTGACCATAGTTTGTCACCCTAGGGCCCGGTAATCAGGTCCACATGCCCACTGGAGACGAGTGGCGAGCCCATCGCCGCCTGATGGCAGATACAATGTCCAACTCTTTCTTGAACGACGTTATAGGCCCGCAGATCCACTCTACAGCACTTGTGATCATCCGACTATGGAGAGAGAATATGCGACTTGCCCAGGGTCATCCTTTCGACGCCACCAAGGATGTCTACAAAGGCGCTCTGGACATCATCTGGGCCGCGACTTTTGGTTCAGAGGTTGGCACGACCCTGAAGCAATTGGAGCTTCTTTCGCGTACAGACAACGTCGATATGGTCGAAGATGTCGATATTGCGGTGAGCTTTCCAATGGCCAAAGATCCGGAAGCCTTTACGGCTCTTATGACTCTGTCGGATAGTATTGAAATCGCGATCAACAGCCCTGTGCCGAGATGGCATCATTGGCTCGCTTTGAAGTTGACTCCAAGTCTGCGAGCAGCTCTGAAGCTCAAAGAGAGATATCTTACCGATCACCTCCGAGCTTCCTGGGCGAAGTCCCAACAAGGTGAGAAGGAAGGGAGTCTCAAGTCGGCTATGGATCTTGTCGTGCAGCGCGAAGCCGTCATGGCGGAGAAGGAAGGCCGGCCGCCTCAGTACAATACCCTTGCGATTCGAGACGAGCTTCAGGGCTTCCTGATCGCTGGTCACGAGACTACGTCGACGACGGTCTGCTGGGCTATCAAGTTCCTTACTGCCCACCAGGACGTCCAACGGAAACTCCGTGCGGCTCTGCAAGAAGCGTTCGGGCGCGCGAAGGACACAGCTTCTGACCCGTCAGTCGACGAGATCGTAAGAAGTACCATCCCGTACCTCGACGCCACAATCGAAGAAGTCCATCGCTGCGGCGGCACAGTCTCAAGCAACATCCGCACCACAAAGGAAGACGCAGAGGTCCTCGGCTACGTAATTCCAAAGGGCACAGATGTATTCATGGTAAGCACACCTGACATTGAAGCTGTACCTGTCAAGATGAGAGACTGATACAAGCGGGTAGATGACCAACGGCCCGGGATTCCTGGACACCCCTTTGCCAGTCGACGAGAAGAAACGCAGCGTCAGCAGTCAGGAGAGCAAAAGCAAGAACGGCGTGTGGGATGCTGCCGATATAGGCACTTTCCTGCCCGAGCGCTGGCTTAGGCGCGAAAGCGGTACCTTGCACTTCGATGCGCGAGCCGGGCCTGCACAGCCCTTTGGCGCTGGGCCGCGAGGCTGTTTTGGTAAGCTTTTTTTCTTATTCAGAAACGCAAACGTCTTCTGGCGATTTGGCAATGGTAGCTGACTCACTTTTGCTTCCTACTAGGACGCAAATTCGCATCGTTGGAGCTGAAGATTCTTGTGGTGTTGATCGTCTGGAACTTTGACTTGTTGTCGACGCCGCAGGCGTTGTCTTCGTTTGTGGGGCAGGACAAGATTACTCATACGCCGCAGCAGTGCTATCTTCGCTTGGCGGAAATGAGGTAGCTGGTCTGGACGCGAGAGATGCGGTCAACGGTAGTTGGAAAGTCACTTTCGTGTAGATCAATTCTACCAGAAGGTACCGAACACGAACATTCTGCCATATCTTCGCCACAATGAAAGAATTCAAGCTAGGAAAATATCAATTGGAAGATACAAGGTGACGATCTGGATTATGCTCATGCAAGCAGACATGTGTTCACTCAGCAAACATGGAATGTTAACTCGTCAACGTCTTAGCGCAGATCCGGTCATGTCAGGCAAGAATCTCTATTCGGCAGTGAGGATCATCATAGCTCTCGTTGCAGTAATAACAGTACACTAATGTCCGGGAACCCATTGGTCCCTCCGACCGATGCGCAGCGCGCAAGAACATGGCAATTTCAAAGCGAAGCAAGCAACGAACAGCGTTGCGGTCCTCGACCCAAGCAAGCGACATTGTCAGCTTGGCTCCTTTCCCACGACTCCACAGCGCCTTCCATATGATAACGCCAGCCATTTCTGCACGATGAATGCAGCAGTGCCCCTAACCAGTACTGGCCAAGCTGGGGTACTTGACGTCGCCGGCGTCTGCCTCCTTAGCCGCTGCGGCCTTCGACTCTTCCTGACGAGCATCAGCCATCCGAGCTTCAACGAGCTTGGCAATTTGAGCTGCAGCGTCGTCGTCATCTGTGCTAGGACCGTTCTTGGCATCAGTTTGTTGTTGCGTGTTCTCTGCATCAAACTCGCCACGCGTGAGACGTTCGCTGATCCACTTGCGCAGCGACTCAATGGTGCGGATGTTCTCGACCCAGTCCTCCTGGCGCCTGTCGTCGATTGACTCGGATCGTGCGGCTGGCGTTGATGCACTGTCAGACGAGTCATCGCCGCGGAGAGCGGGGTCCAAGGCGCTGGAGCCTTTGCCCCCTTTGGATGCTTTCTCGTCACCTTGCTTGGGCGTTCGGCTTCCATCGTCAGCGTCGGCCATCTCGGTGTCCTGACCAGGTGCTTGTCGTTGCAAGCGGCCTCCGGAGTATCGGCGTCCGTCAAGACCTTCGAAACCAGAAGCGAGACCAGACGCAGGCGCGGAGGTCGTGGTTGGGTAGCCCGAGCCAAGATCGGACATGCCAGTGACGGGTGGCAGGCTGGGGTACATCGGGCCTCCGTTCATACTGCCGAGACTTCCGCGACCGTGGCTGCTCATCGGCGAGTGGCCAGAGCTGCTATATGACGAGACAGATGCCGGCGTCAACGCGGGAGTGTCCATGGCCGACGAGGAAGAAGTTATGCCGGGCATGGATGCCGCGGTCATGGCACCAAAACTGCTGGCGCCCTGTGTGGTATTCTGGTAGTTTGGCGGGCTGTTGCTAGAGCGGGATTGATAGGCGTTGCCAAATCCGTAATCTCCAGACGAGTACTGGGCATGAACGCCAGGCTGCTGCACACCAGCGGCGGCAGCCTGATTGCTGGTTTCGTAGACGGTCGCTTGCAGCTGTTCGAGGAAGCGATCGATGTCTTGAAGATCATTCTTGGTCCTGGCGTTAGGAAGGGTGTAGCCCGGTTGCGAGACTGCGCCACCGCCGTGGAGTGTACCACCCCCCATGTGGTGGTCGCCGCCGCCGCTGAAAGATTCAAGTAGGCTACCAGCGCTGAAATTGCCGAAGCTGCCGCCATTGTTTGACTGGTTGTTGTAGCCGGTGTTGTAGCCACTGCCGACTGGGAGCGGCAGTGAGTTACCAGAGCCTAGTCGGTGACCGACATCATAGTAGCTGTTTGGGTTGATGGCTCGTCGCTTGATGTCGCCGAGGAAGTCATTCAGAGCCTCGATCGCGCGACGACGAGTGTCCATACTCTGGATGTCGGCCATGGCAGAGCTGTTGGGGTAGTTGACAGAGCCGTAGTTGCCGTACTGACCATTGCTGCCCGGCTGTGCATAGCCGTTAGCGCTGGGCAAGCCATAGCCGTGTTGATAGGCGTTATTCATGGCGTCATGGCTAGGGTAGTAGCTAGAGTTGGCTGTGCACGAGTTAGTAGCTGCTTTCAGATTGACAAACTATCGAGCTGACCTTTGCCGTTCGTGCCCATACCACCGCCGCCACCGACCGCGCGGTTCTGACCGCCGGCCGGAGAGCCCAGGACGCTGTCGTCTGCGTGGGTCTTGACATGCTTCTTCAAGTCCTGCGGGCGCTTGAAAGACTTGCCGCAGAAGTCGCATTTGTGCGGCTTCAGAGGCACGTGGACGCGGATGTGTGAAGTGATGTGGTCGCGCTTCACGGTAGTCGTGCGGCAAGCACCCCATTGACAAGTCAGGTTGAGGTTGTTTGTGCTTTTGCGGCCGACATGGCGCTCGCAGACGTGGTCCTGCAGTCTAGTCAGCTATATGCTCGCGTTCGTATTTGCGCGACGACAGCGCGACGAAAGTGCGTGCTTGGGAAGCAGGTCTATCTGAACGTCACTTGGTCGGAGGGGCTGGACATACATAGAGCGACTCGGCCGTGTCAGTACGCTCGCCACAGCCTTGCCACTGACAGGTCAAGTTGTCAATGGTGCTTGAAGGCGTGAGGGACTGTGGTGCTTGAACAGACGGCGATGGCTGCGACGCGCTGATCTGTTGCGCTGCTTGCTGTGTGGCCGCTTGCACCGCCTGCGCAACCGTCTGAGGTGTCGAGGCGTCCATCAAATGTGATGTATCAGGGTATGTCTTGGCAAAGAGTGGTCAAGTTGAAGCCGCCGCCAAGAGTGCGGGTAAGTTGACAGTCGAGTCCAGACGCGCGATGTTCGGTTGCGAAGTGCGCCTGCAAGATGGAGAGAGTGAGGCTGATGAGATAGAGAATGCGGGGCAAGAAAGGGCAGAGGTCGCAATTGCCAGGTTTCAGGACAGGAGTTGCTGTGAGGTGCAGAAGAGCGGGTTTCTGGGCGCCTCACGCGAGAAGGGGGTCCGACGCCGACATATAAGCCCGGGCAGCATCACTCGCGCACGCAACCACGCGCCGAAGGCAGCGGAACGCCAAGAGGGTAGCGAATCACGGAGGCCTTGGCCAGCAGAGTGCACTGCCTCGCTCTGCGAGGGAAGTCTATCGCCCTCACCTTTCCCGCTGGATGCGCCTGTGGGACGTTTGCCTTTCGCTGACTGGCTCATGCATCATTCCTCCCTTTTCGCCAAGCCTTGGCGACACTAGCGTCAGCAGGGCCAAGGAGATCGCGTTTGGCTAAGTGGCGGTTGGCTAAGTCACGTGTCGACATGTGAATCACGCAATGAGGCTCATAGCGATCATGGCTGAACTCCAGTGTTTATGGACACTCGCTGTCTCGCTGTCAGCCGTCTCGACGACCTTTGCAACGCGCCGTCATTGATAACATGACTAGGCGCTGCCCAACACATGCGACGGGAGTGCCCGCAGCTGACTGCTGACCGTCGTGGCAACATGTTGCATCAGCACACCAGCAAGTGACTGAGCGAGATGTGCTGTCGCTCACACTCGAGCAGCGCAAGATCGTGAGAAAAGCTCAATGTAGAACGCTCCGAGGCCTTCTTGCTGCTCTGAGCGGCTACCATCTCGATGGATACTCATGACAAAGCGACAAATTGCCCTCATATAGGTAAACAGAGAGCGTCCCGTGGCGACTCGCATGTAAAGTCACCCGGGACTTACCCCTGCCAATGCCAAGGAGCGCATTACGCAGTGGCGTAAGGCCAGTCCAACCGCCCTGCTGGAGGGCCCGCCGCCCTCCGGAACCGAGGAGCGGAGTGTCTTGGAGTCTTGGGACTTCCGCCTCTGATCCTGCCAAGTCTTGCTCCCCACGGGCAACTCACTGATGATGACCTGAACAGAGGATGTCGCAGGTGCCAGCCGCGCGTCAACAAGCCTTACACGCTCTGGGTTAGCGGCGCTACTAAACCTCTTGACGGTCTTGTTGGGCAGTTGTGAAATTGTATGGTTGTCGAAAAGGCTTTGACATGTATGGGAAGACTCGCGTAGCCTATACGAAGGGATTTGGCTCTTTCACCGAGCCTGACCACGTTCAGCGAGTGGACGAGCATTTGCTTACTATAGTACTAGCTGCTTATCCCGTCATCCCAGCACTATGAACTGCTCAAGTGTGCTGCCTTTCTGGAATTTTTGGTCTGGTGCGTACTTTCGCGTATGTCGTATTTGGACCTACAATTGTCTTCACAAAGCACAGAAGGAGGTCGGGCGCCAAAAGGAAAGGTGAGGCGAGGTCAAGATATAGGAGGTCAGAATCGGTTCCAGCAGCAGGCTTCAAGGTCTATGTGCTACCTGCTGTCCCATCTCTTGTGAGACTTTACGTCTTTAATTGCTATTATCCATGTCCAATATCTTCCAATTCCTCCCCACGCCCCACAGTAGCCTCTAAGTGTGCGCGCTCTTTCTCTGATGCATCTGCGAAATGCACAACTACCTCGTCGCCGAACTTTCCGTTGATCTCCTCCAAGGACAGTCCTTTCGTCTAATAGGAGCAAAGGAAGTCAGCCACATCCATAATATCCTCTCAAAACAGGGATTTGGTACTCACTTCAGGACACCACCACCAGAGTACAATGATATTGATCAGCGTCAGCCCGACGAAGATGATGTAGTACCTCCATTCAATGTTTGCTAAAGCCGTCGGCGCGGCCTCGACATACGCAAGCGTCGACAAAAAGGTCCCGACGATCGACCATGCCATACCCTGAGATCGGAAATGGGTAGGGTAGATCTCGCCTAAGAAGATGTCAGAGGATTGTCATTGCGCAAAGTTGAGGTGAGTTGAAGATTTACTGCAATAGACGTAAGATACAACATCAATACCTCCACCGTAGAAGGTAATGAAGCAAAACGTGAAAAACACACCCATCGCGTTGCCGGCTTGGTTCGTAGTCCCTGCGAATTCGGCTACCATCGCTGTGACAAGAGACAACGATATCATACAGCCACTGAGGCCGATGACTACAACACGTTCGTTAGCGCCCGTGTCCTCACGTGCTCTCAAGTCAGATGTGCGAGGTGTCTACTTACTCAACAACTTAATTCTTCCCAGTTTATCCATAATCAGTGCGCCGACCAAGTTCGATATTGCAGCCACTGTCACGTATGTTGCGCCGAGGATCAAGGGAATCGATCCGGTCTCTCCAAGATTCTGATACAGCTGGACAGCGTACACTCGTATACTTCAGCATCTTCGTTTGTCAATCGGATCAAGTGTTTGAACATACAGTATATGACCATTGCTCCTGTGGTCTGGCTAGCATACTGAACAAAGAACCCCATCCACATTCTTTCCAAGTAAGATCTCCTTGTGAACAGTTGACGATTACCACCTTGAGCCCACGCCGCCTCGTCGACCTGAACTTGCTGACTCATCTGATAGAACTCCTCGCGGGCATAGTTCATGCCCTCGTCGTCTGCAGCGCCGTGGAGCTTGGCGATAATGCGCCACGCATCGTCTCGTCGTCCTCTGGTGAGCAACCACCGCGGCGATTCTGGAACCCATGGGCTGAGTGCAATGAGCATCAGAGGCCACAGGCAGGAGAACGAAATGGGTAGGCGCCACTGAAGCGCATCATTTGGGGAATAGTACGCGCCTACGCCAACCCATCCGGCTATAGCGTAGCCCGTAACGATCCATGTACCGTGTTGGCCGACCAGCAAGCCTCGCGCATTCGGTGGGGCTGGCAATCGCGGTTGTCAGCTCGACCGTGAAGTCATCCCTCAACCCAAAAGGGAGTATGATGAACTCACAAATCTCGGCCTGATAGATGGGGATCAACGTGACCATCATGCCGATTCCCCAGCCGTTTACAAATCTTCCGACCAGGAACATGGCGATGTGGACGGAGCCGGTCTGGACGGCGCCCCCAATGATGGATATCGCAGCGGCCGTGTTCATTGTCAACTTGCGGCCTTTGCTCTCGCACATCCAGCCGGTGTGGATGGCGCCGAAGACTCCGCCTGCGGCGAACAGGCCGTTGACGGCTCCCGAAATGGCATTGGCATAGGCATCGTCGCCAGCGAGACCAAAGTACGCAGAGAAACTGGGCTGACCCAAAGTGTTCGAGATGACGGAGTAGGCATAGCCGAACGTCAGGCTTCCGAGGGTCAACACTGCGATGATGCGCAGGTTGTATGCGGTGTAGGTTGCTCCCATGATAGCTCTTAGCTCTTTAGTGAAGAGTCGAATTCAACGAAGGTCGCATCATCTATCCATCGGATCACAAGATACTTCGTCCGAACGTCGATGTGGATGTAGTTGTACCTCCTGTCTCTCTCTCTCCACTGCTGTATGCCATTTTTGAGCTCAGGTCATGCCGATCACCTAAATGAGCGACACGGCTGAAGTATCGCGGTGGTAGGTCAAGTTGCTTCGTACCTGCCTAATTTGATCGATCGCATCGAATCCTGACGGCTCGCAAACCCCGCTCGTCCGCCTACCTCGTGACGATCTTCGCTTGTTTATGGCAGTGGCGGACTTTGTCATAATACCTAGGTAGCTAACTTGACCACCCCCGCTCGCAGGAGGCAGGCATCCTCCATAGCTTGCCGGTTCTGCCATGCGAAGGGCGCAGCGGAAGATTTGGGAAGTACCTCACCGGGTTTAGCTTCGATCATAACGATACCACGCATGACCTTCCCATCCTTCCCTTGTCCAGCCTTCTTGTTGGAGGATCCGTCGTTGTCCCCTTGTTATCCGTTCACGACACGTGGGCAGCAGCAGCGGAGCTAGCGATCGATTTGGAACCTTAAAGACAGCCTATCTCCTGTGCCATAGCCCAAGGTATGTACAAGAGACCATGTAATTCCCTTTTCGAGCAACGCCTTGCAGCGGACCAAGGTAGCACCGTAGCCCACCTAGACTTGGCCTGTCTGACCGTTGGAGACGCCATCGCTGACTTAACGTCAATGGTACGATTATGAAGCTCTATTAAACGTCGCGATCGTGCCCAGGGCCCGCGCCTTACCTGTGCAACAGACCGTAAACCATTTCAGCAGAATTGCAATTGTTCATCACATCAATGTCACTCGACGGCGCCGGCGACGTATTTCGGTCGCAGTATCCTGCACGGGATCCCAACCATACAACGGCAGGATCGTCACCACTGCCACAGCTCCCAGCAGATTATGACGATCTGCCTCGTCCACAAAACATCCCCCATGGATGCACATGGGGCATCTGGGACTCAGGTGTGTGCCGGGACCAGCTCGGAATGCTAAATCAACTCACTCCTGCCCGCAAGCTTCGCGCGGCTCAAGAGATAGAGCATGGCATAAGTGTGACGCTGAATTGGTCCATGGAGAACTGTCCAGTGCCACAGGCCGGCCGCAAAGGCCCTCAGCATCGAATTTTAGAGCTCGACGGATTCGTAGGGCACGATGACGAAGTGGAGATGAATACGCAAGGAGGAAGTCAATGGGACGGGTTTCGTGAGTTCCTCGATCTCACCTGCGCCTAACACTCTGGCAACAGGCGTCCTATAGGGAAGGTAGAGCTTCATGGTGCTGACGACGGATCATGGACAGGACACTGGGCATATCAGCCAACAGGACAGTTTTACAATGGTTTGTCCAGATCTGAGATGATGAAAGATATGAGCAACGGTCAAAACGGCATAGACAGTATGTTCTCCCTTTGCCCGGCAGGCCGATCCATTTGGTGCAGCGTCGGCAAACTCATGATCGCTTTTCTGTACAGGATGGTCCTCCGAGGGCGGTGGCATCGCGGGCCGCGGTGTCCTCCTTGACTATCTGACGTACGCTCAAGAGCGCAACATTGAATTTTCTCCCGTAAACAACCACGCAATCACCACCCGAGACCTTGAGGCGTGCGCATCTTCACAGGGGGTCGAGTTCTTCCATGGTGACATTCTGCTCGTCCGGACGGGCTTTGTGCAGTGGCACAATCAAGCGACGCCAGAGGAGCAAGCAAGAGTCACGGGCCAAGGCGGGGGTTGGGCGGGTGTGGAAGGCTCCAAGGAAACATTGAGGTGGTTCTGGAGTAAGAAGTTCGCCGCGGTCGGAGGCGATGCGATTGTCTTTGAAGTCTGGCCACCACTTGATGCCGAGTACCGTGAGTTGACGTCTGTTTTTCTGCTCACACGCACCATGCTTCTTGGCCTTTTGACTCTACAGCACTCCGAGACACAACACCTGCTGACACGGGATTTGAAGGATTACATGACCATTTTCTGGCGCTATGGGGAATGCCCATCGGCGAGCTTTTCGATCTCGAGACATTGGCGACTGTCTGCAGGAGCAAGGGAAAATGGAGCTTCTTTTTCGCGAGCGCACCGCTGAATTTCCCGGGAGGAGTAGCAAGTCCACCGAACGCAATGTGTATATTGTGACAACCGGGCTTCAAAGCGCCTAGTGCTCCTTTCGAGAAATAATACATCACGTCACACCCATGCGGAACGTGTGCCGTTGTTAGTCTGGTTAAGCCTGGCTTCGAAGCCCATCCCTTGAGCAGAGACCTCACAGTGAGCGTCTTGTTGTGAGGCATCATGGTGGACGTTGGCATAAGGTTGGCAACGCGAATTACGGCAGGTCACCGCTAGACTTTGAACAAGGATTGCAATATCATGTCCCAATCGTCTGTCGTGATCGGTGCAAAGCCCAGAGGCGCTCTTTTCTCGGACAATCGAGCAGGGAGAATTGCAGTGCTCAAGAACGGCCAGAAGTATGATTAAGGCTGGGTCGGTTGTGATCTCGTCTCTAGCACTTCTTCGATCTTCGAACGTCTCAATAAACGATACTGTGCCTGATGCAGCGGACCGAAGCCGGAAAATTCCAACGTGTCGTAATGCGGCCCGTCTTCGACTACATGCAGTCAATATCGAAGGTTCCAGATCGATAAAATGCTGTATGTTGTTGTGGTATACTGTCCTGCAACATATACCGGAAGGGAGACTATCTGTTGTATGTCCAAGCCAGCCCTTGTCGTCAGGGTCAACAGCGGAAGCCGTGTTTCAGCAGCCGACGTTAGCGCCCGGCGCTTTGGGCGTCCACTGGTAGGAAGTACCTGATTCAGGTCACTGCTGTCGCTCAACTGCCGTAACGTCGTTCTTACTTGCGACAAACGACAGACGGACGTTCGGTCGAGGATGAGATGATCAGCTGAGGTGACGTTCATATGGAAAGCAGACGCATCAACACCGGTTGCACGTGACGGACAGCCTTGTCTCAATCCCGCGAACGCCCGCATACCTGCTTCACCACCACTCGACTAGATAGCCTGCTGCGGCGGGCAAAACGCGAGCGAGCTTGTTGGCGCCGACAACGATATTGCCACGACTGCGCGGCCTGCCAACTTCCACCTCAGCTACCTCAACAACCCAACGCCCACCATGTCACGTTCACGTCGCCTACAGCGCCTGTCTAGCGCCTCGAGCTCCTCCTCCTCATCCACCTCACCTGACCGCGGCGCCGACGACGACGACGACAATGACTCATTCATGCTCCGCTCAAACGACTCGCAGTCGTCGCTGGGACTGGAGACTTCGGCAGAAATGGCCAACGACGCCGCCGCACGCCTCGCGTACGAAGAACGCTGCCGCGTCTCCCCCGTTGCGCGCCTGCCCGCTGAGCTGCTGATCAGCATCTTCGCCCGCCTGAGCGCGCCCAGCGACCTGCGCAACTGTATGCTGGTGTCTAAAGAGTGGGCGCGCAACAGTGTAGGCTTGTTATGGCACCGCCCTGGCATGAACCGGTGGGATAGCATTCACAATGTGGTGCAGTCGATACGGAAGTCCGACAAGTTCTTTGCCTACCCGGACCTCGTCAAGCGGCTGAACATGTCAACGCTGGCGAGTCAGGTCAGCGACGGGAGTCTGATTGGGATGACCGAATGCAAGCGGGTGGAGCGGTTGACGTTGACCAATTGCAGCAAGCTGACGGACGTCTCCTTGCAGCCGCTGGTGGACGGCAACCGGAGCCTGCTTGCGCTGGACATCACGGGCTTAGATCAGGTGACGGACAAGACGATGGTGACAGTGGCGGACAACTGCTTGAGGCTGCAAGGGCTGAATATCACAGGTTGCAAGAAGATCACGGACATGTCAGTCGTGGCTATTGCAAAGACCTGCAGGCATCTGAAGCGTCTGAAATTCAACGGCTGCGCGCAGCTGACCGACACCTCCATCATGACTGTAGCTGCTCACAGCACGCACCTCCTCGAGATCGACCTCCACGGCCTCTCCAATGTCGAGGGTCCATCCATCACCGCCCTACTCACCTCCTGCCCACATCTGAGGGAGGTCAGGCTGGCGCACTGCACCAAACTCTCAGACGACGCCTTCACAAGCCTTCCCTCCGCTCTGGAAATGCCTTTCACCCTTGACGCGCTCCGCATCCTCGATCTCACAGACTGCAACGACCTTGGCGACAAAGGCGTGGAGCGCATAATTGATGCTTGTCCGCGCCTGCGCAATCTTATTTTGGCCAAGTGCCGAGCCATCACAGATCGAGCCGTTCTGGCCATCACGAAGCTGGGCAAGAATCTGCACTACATCCACCTCGGCCACTGTGCGCGAATAACAGATTATTCTGTCGAGGCGCTGGCCAAGGCGTGTAACCGGATTCGCTACATTGACCTCGCGTGCTGCTCGAACCTCACCGACAACAGTGTCACGAAACTCGCGGGCCTGCCAAAGCTGAAGAGGATTGGGCTAGTAAAGTGTGCCGGCATTACTGATCGGTCTATCTACGCCTTGGCGATGGGCGAGGCAGGCAAGAACAGCGGAGGGAGGAGAGAAGCGCGTGAGGGCCGTGGACATGGGCACGGGCGTGGCCACCACGGTAGCAACGGTGGCAGCGTGCTTGAAAGAGTGCATCTCAGCTACTGCACGAATCTCACGCTGGACGTGAGTTATATTCCTGCCCCTGGTCCGCTCAGAAGAAACCGCAGCTAACACTTGTCAGAGCATACACGTCCTGTTGAACCACTGCCCAAAATTGACACATCTCTCCCTTACCGGCGTGCAAGCCTTCCTTCGCGACGAACTTCTCGTCTTCTGCCGCGAGGCCCCACCGGAGTTTAACGACCACCAGCGGGACGTCTTTTGCGTCTTCTCTGGGAACGGCGTCGGCCGCCTGCGCGACTTCCTCAACAACGAGAAGGCTCTACAACTCGCCTCCGCTTCAGGCGACAGCTCGGCTCCTCCCTCCATGATGGGCGATGAAGATCGGAACGGAGTCGGTATTGTTGATGTGGACGGAGACTTCGATGGCGAGGCGGAGAGCGACGGGAGTACCACACCAGTCATCACCGTAGATGTACACGGTGACCGTCATGCACAGGGAGGGACGCCGGTCGCGCCGATGCCTGTGCCTGGACCGAGTTCCGGGCTGTTGTTCACGGGTGGTCAGCAGACGCAGCACGCAATGGCCGGGCGCTGGCAGCCACACGTAGGGCCGAGTTGGAACTACCCACCTTTTCACCATCAGCATGGCGGAGGAAGCAGTGCAGGGTTTGGTTTCGCAAGTCTCAGCTCCAGCGCTCCAGCAACGACCGGAAGCATGCTTTCCAACTGGCCCGGCAGTAACAATGTCCCGCATCATTACCAGCAGCATCCGAGCACCCAACCTCTGCCTCCTTTCCATCATTCTCATCAACAACATCAAGGGGCAGGAGCACAGCATGTTACTGGCATGATGTCGGCCGCTGCGCTTGACGATGTCGACGAGGAAGGTGACGAGACGCTGGGCGAGGGCAGCGATGAAGGCATGGGAGATTAGGTGCTTCCCCATCCTGGATCAACTTTCCTGACGTGCTAAACGCAGAAGACGTCTGATTCAAATTAAGAAAACAGGAAAAGAAACGAGGAGGCGAGGAGGAGAAGGAGGAAGGAGAGGAGGAAGACGCTCTCGAAACGAGCGTGATCACGGCCGCGAGCGAATTGTTTCAACATCATCATTTCAACCATGGAACCTTTATACCCTCTTTGCCTCGAAATTGGGCGAGTATGCGAAGGGTGATGCTTTAGCTGGGTGTTCTGGCGCTTGCAGTGGAGATGGGGTCTCTCCAAGCGGAGCGAAGCGATTTGAGTCTTATTGCCGTTAGCAATACCGACACTCGTCTTTTTACTTGAGCGGACGATATGGACATCGTTTTTCTTGGGCCCGTGACGGCTGCTGCTTGCTCTTTCGTCAAAGACTTCAGAAATTCTGAAAGTCTTTCAATACCATTCTTGATCGAGCTTGGGCTGCATTGTGTTTTCCATTGTGTAGGCACGACTAACGACCACGATGTGGCCCCGGGTCAGCTTACCGTGCTTTGGGTCCGCAGTCAAAGAGAAATACGTAGTATTTCATGATAAGCCGTCTGACGTTCGCTTGAGGTGCACAATCTACGAACGCTGACGAGGCCCAGTCCATGTACATGACACGGCATAACATATCGGGATCGTCGCTGCACTAAGCAGCATACAAGACCCAGTGAACAACACCACCGCCTCATACTTCCCCGCACCATATCTGCCAACCTCAATGGCATTGCTTAATAGACTGCCCCCAATCGGTCCTGCCAACACATTCCCGATCCCCTTCTGGAAGTTGAGCAGTCCAAAAGCAGTAAAAGCAGTGCTAGGCTCGCTGCTGATCTTGCTGCCCATTCGAGCCCAAGTGGCCGTGTAGCCCGCGGCGAAGAAGCCATATATCAGGGCGAAGGCGACCAGCACTCCGAATGTATGCGCGATGCCCCAAGCGGCGTAGACAATGATAGCGGCGATGAGCGCAGAGGAGGCGGTGAGGATGTTGATGGAGAGGTTACGATCGGAGAGGTAGCCGTAGCTTAGCTGGCCGAAAACCTGCGAGAGGCTCATGAGGGCTAGGAGAAGGGCGGCTTTGAGCGTGCTGAGGCCATTGGCTGTTGCGTAGGAGGGGAGATAGAGGGATGGGAAGAAGTAGCCTAGGCCCATGGCGAGGTTTGAGGCGCTGTAGACCCAGAAGAGCGGGGTTTTGAGGAAGGACCAGTCGGTACGGGTTTGGGGCCCGGGTTCGGCGGATTGCGGGAGCCGGCCTTTGAGGAAGGGAACTAGAGGGGCTGTGAGTAGGAAGAGTGCTACGGCGATGACTCGTAGAGTAATGTGGTAGCCGTAGGTCTCGAGCAGGAAGCGGTTGCAGAAGGGCATTGCGGCGCCGGCGAGTCCGGAGGCGCTGCAGAGGAGGCCGTAGGCCATTCCTCGCCGGGTGATCCAGAACTCGTTGACCATGCTGAGGACGGGGTAGTAGAAGACGACGAAGCCGGTGCCGTACATGATGCCTTGGGTGAAGATTAAAGTGCCGAGATTGGTGGCGAAGGAGCCTGCAATGAGGCTAAGGAGGCAGAGTGGCCCTATGTGGGGTGGTGAGTTGGGTCGTCGAGGTTGAGGACTTTGGACTTACAGCCTACGAAGATCATGTGGCGCCTGTATTTGGAGAAGCGCTTAGTGGCGGGGATGGCGACTGGGGCGGCCATGTAGGAGATGCCGGAGGCGGTCGTCCCGATGACGGAGACATATGGGTTGCCGCTGAACTGTGGGAGCTGAGTGTAGTAGTCTTGGAACACGCCAAAGGAAAGGGGAAAGCCTGTCGTCGTCTGTTAGTCCAGCATGGCCGCCTGCTTTCGGGTGCGTGTAGACGGACCCCATAGCAGTGCTTCAAAGACAAAGGCGGCTAGTAGTAGAGTCCAGGCGGCTCTTCCACCGTCGTGCGCTGGTAGGGAGAGGGTTGCCTGGTCTTGTATGTCATGCTCGTTTGATGTTTCGCCCAACGCATTGCCCTCAAGTGGAAGGTCCTGCATCTCATGATGTTCTCTACCAGTGCTCTCCGCCATGATTCAATCCAATTTTAGTACAGAAAGGTCCCTCCTGGGAGTAAGGTGTGAAGGGCGCAGACATAGGTCGTTTATCTATCTGAGTGGTGCTAAAGGTACCTAGGGTAGATAGCTACCTTGCCTACCTACCTCCCTTGTAGCTACTTGGTCTGAGGTGGCGGTTAGGAAGCTCACCATTACCGAAGCCTCGGCCTGATGCCATCTCATGTCGAGAGTGTACAGCAGGCGCCTCAAAGGCAGATGAGTACCTCCTGTACCTAGGTAGGTGTACATGGTCCATCACGCACTGGTCAGTACCCAGGTTCCATTCGGTTTTCACACGAGCTCAATATTGCTCGCTGATGTGGACGTTGTTGCTGTTGCCCTGGATGTCGCCCTCACGCCGAGCGGTCGACCGTCTTTACTTCCAGTACATCTGTCGCTACACTACAATGTGAGTTACGTCTCCGCCTCGACGTGTATGTAGGGCGGTAGAGTAACCTCGCTACGTAGGTAAGGTAGATAGATCCAAGTGAGGTGAGGTGTACCTCATCATCGAATGCTCCCGGCGTGAGGTACCTTGATGAGCCGCACGTGTTTACGCGTGACGTCATTTTCCCGTCCTTCCCAGCAACGGCGCCGACAGCGCGGAACGCAACTTTGCGCCCGCAACATTCACCTCACTTCGATTCGCGACACTCGCGCATGGCCTCTCACGTCCCCTTCCTCGCCGTGCGACCCAACGAACAATTCAGCACCGAAATCAACGCGCGCGAGTTCGCCACGCCGTTCAATTCCATTACCACCTCATCCGCCCCCAATATGGATTCGTCAGAAGCGCCCATCCTGTCGCGCGTCACGCCCGCGTCTGCGTCGAGGATACCTGCAGCGCTGCGCTTTGTACTGGTCTGCTTCTCGAGCTTCGCGCTGAGTGCGCTACTGTATACGCTCTCGGTCGACTGGGCAGGATATGAGCTGGCGGCCGTATCGCGTGACTTCACAGGCCAGTGGCAGACGGGTATGGTGGTCGCAAGGAAGATGACAGAGCTGTCTGTGGCCTGGTATGCGGGCTATGACTGTATGTAGACCTTTAGCTACCGCGCGGCGATCAAGTCGAGCGTTGCATAGGTCGAACCATAGCTAACAGCTTCACAGGGAAAGATCTCGCCGGCCTAGCTTGCCTCAGCAACCTGCCGTACTACTTCCTTCTTCACATCTTCTACGATCTACATCTCTCCGCCTGTTTCATCGCTCTAAGTATCGATATATCCAGCATTGCGATCCCGTTTGCGCTCCTCCGGCCCTTGATCCACGCACACGAGCCGGGCAAGACGGCGAATCAGCAGGTCGCGCAAGACCCGTATATTTTTGGGCTCATGGCACTCTTCGGCTCCGCCATCTATGCTGTCACCATCTACAGCAGCTTGTACACCTGGCTGCCGGTGCACATTGTCACGCACTTTGAGGAGGTGAGAAGTTTGCATGGCGCGCACGATGCCAGCGTCATGCTTCTCCTGGGTACCCTTATTCCCGTCGGATGGGCAACCTCGCAGTTCCTATTCACACCAGTCGTCGGTTCGCGCGGCAACCCTGGACTCACGGACCCTAAGATACATCCAGAGAAGGTCAACTTCGACCCCGAGGGCGCGACCTTGGGCGAGACGCTAGCTTACAACCTCGGCTTGGGCGCACATGGATTCCCAAAGAGGGCAGAGGTGTTGGCGAAACGAACGGCGGTGCTGGTTGCGTGCAGTGTCACGACCACAACCGTGAGGACAGTCATGACGGTCGCAGGCACTGAGCCATTGGGCGCGATAGGGTGGGCGAGCGTGTGGGGCGTAGCAGGCGCGCTGACGAGCGTCGCTTATGCCTGGGCTGAGAACGAATGAAGGGGTTGAGGCCGATGAGAGAGATAGGGCGGCAAGAAGCTGCGAGGCAGCAAGAATATATACCCTGTTTTCGTGCACTCCGACGGGACGAGAAGCCCATGTGTAAGATACTAGCGATTGGATTAGATTCCGACTTTGGTGGTTTAGAGCGTCCGATCACTGGGTATACCGTAGACACACTTCACAGTTCCCACACATGATTTTGCCTACCTCATCATCGTTACACTCCGCGGCATTCATTTGCTCCTTCCACGTGTGGCTAGGTCAATTTGCACCCTATTTAGTCAGCACATTTTGTAAACTCCATGTCGACAGTTTGATTGAAGCCCGCCCTGACTTCAAGGTACCGCGAGCTACACAGCTCCTACTGCCGCGTGAGGTGTTGCTGGAACGTCCGGGAATCGACAATGACCTTTCTGCATACCCGGGATGCAAGGAGACGCAAATGGCAGCTTCTCGGCACGTGAACCTCATCACGTACAAGTGCACCTTCCTGTCTCAACCTGGGAAGGTACGAGTCACTCTCCCTTCACATAATCTGCTACATCTCCCCTATTTAAAGATCAGATCTTCTCGCTCACCAACTTGCCGAAACACGTCGACATCTTGAAGCCATGATGCCCTCCCTTAACCCAATGGACCGCTTCAAGAGCCTTATCGGCGGCGAGGAGAACTTGCCACCCAAAACCTCGCCCCCTCCAAAGCCACAGCCTGAAGAAGAGGAAGAGCCCGCGCCGCAAAATGAGGTCTTTGACAGGCTCCTTTCAGTCGAACAGGTCATCGGCGAGAACGCAGGACCGCGGCCTGAGCAGTGTGTGCAGCTGGGTGTCCAACCCATCACTCCCATCACCGCCAAGCCTTCACAAGATGTCATGAGTGAGGAGCTATCACTCGACTCACGTGCGGGTGAGCCAGCGCCTCAAGGCATGAGCTTCAGCCCCTTCCTAGCAGTGACCAAGTTCTGCTACAAGTTCGTTTCGGAGGACTATCGTCAACCGCTGGCAACTGCCTTCTTCGACGCGAACAAGATCTGGAGCAGGGAGTGGGATCTGTAAGTATCATCTCGCGATCCTGATCTGTTTCCACGTCACTCAGTATGCGCTGACTGGGTTCACAGGTACTACGTCCACTCCGGCTACTATCCAGGCTACAGGGCCGTCACATTCGTCCCTGAGCATCAACTACAGACCCTGCTCGACGAGATCAACCAAGCCTTCCCTCGTGCTGACATCAAGCTGACGGACGAGTTGCGAGCCGAGGGTTTGACTGTCGATTTCGACGACTTACCTGAAGAATTGCGTCCACGTTGGCTCGGGCGCTCCAGGTCTCGCGAGCAACACGACACTTGGATGTTCAGCCTCCCTCAGCCCAAGTCTGCCGCCGATTCTGACATGGCGGATAGCGATCTCAAGAAATTTAGGGAGATGATGGAGAAGGCTGCCGAGGTCTCCAAAGCCAAAAGCAAGGCGAAGAAGAAAGCTCAGTCGCATGAATCTACACTACGCAAGGTACTCTCCGGCAAGCAGGTTCTCCGTGCTCAAAGGTACCTTGGTCTTCTACCCAAGACTGAGGAAGACCTCATCGGAGGCGTGTCGAACCTCTCCATCTCGGCCATCGACCAGGCCAAGCCGCCGCCATATCCGTTTGAGCAGGACGCCATCATCATCGCTATAGACTGCGAGGCCTACGAGCGCACACCAAAGGTCGTTACTGAGATCGGCCTGGCAACGATCGATACCCGCGACCTTCAAGGCCAGGCACCCGGCGAAGCAGGCGTCGACTGGCACAAGCACATCCGCCCCCGCCATTTCCGCATCTCAGAACACAAACACCTCGTTAACCATCTCTACTGCAAAGGCGCCCCAGACCAATTCGACTACGGCCAGTCCGAATTCATCGACCAGCAACACATCGCCTCGGAGCTCACAAAATGCTTCCACCAACCCTACAGCAAGCGCGAAGCCGACGGCTCCCTAAGCCTAGCGGGCTGGACCGATGGGGTGGAAGAGAAACGCAACATCATCCTGCTCGGCCACGACCTCACCCAGGACATCACCTACCTCCACAGCATCGGCTTCAGCGTCACCAACCGCGGCAACCTCCTCGAAGCCCTCGACAGCGCTGAGATGTTCCGCGCCTACACCCGTGACGCTAATATCACTACGCTCAGCAATGTCTGCTATCACTTTGACCTGGTTACCTGGCATCCGCATAATGCTGGCAACGACGCTGTGCATACTGTTTGGGGGTTCTTGGCTGTTGCGGTCAAGGATGCGGCGCAGCGGGGCGACGACGCGCTGGACAAGGAGCGTGCGCTGCGTGCTGATGCGCGTACGAATAGGATGGTGGAGAAGGCGAAGAAGAAAGGTGAGCGGGATGCGAGGGAGTGGGCGGCCCTCGAAGATGATGACGGTGATGGTGGTCCGGCTGTGGCGCCGAATGAGAAGTATGAGCTGAGGAAGGCGAAGGATGGGCGAGCTATCTTTGGGCCTGCGAAACCGCCTTCGCCTTCTGCATCGGGCGGACTGTTTACTGAGGGTGGAGCGCCTCTGGACGTGTAGGCTTGCGGGCGTGGTCGGCGGGTTTGGGACGAAGTATAGTACCGACAGCGGGTGTTCGGGCTCGGAGACGAGGGATCTTTTCCCAAAGAGACCTCAAAGGCATGTACTTCTACGATGTGCATGGAGAGCGTGGCACACAGGTGATCTCATGATTCCTGCTCTCATCTGCGACTTGCTTGTTGGCGTCCCTCCAGTCAATGAAGAATCCCTAGTCAACGTATAGAGCAGGAGCGCATATCAGCTCAGCTCGTGTAGCCTCCGATTTACCATGCATACCTTACATCACCTGCCAACCACTACCGCCCCAAACCACGTCGACCGACGACATCATTCAAGCTGTGAGTACAAAGAACATACCCAGCACCAGAGCAACCGCCAGCCGGCAACCAGTAAAATGACATGAGGCAATTTACCAAGACCGACAAATGGATGACAAACGTCACGAGAAGCAGCGAGGAACAAAACATACCGAAACATACCAAAACATATCACCAATGCACACATGGGTCCAACGTTTCCATCCATCCTCCCATCTCATACTTACAACACAATGTCCTCACTCTACCCATTCCAGCCGTCCATAATAATCTCCTTCTTACCTTCCTTCCGCTCGCTTGAAAGAAAAAGAAAGCCCTGCACGGTACCGTGAGCATTTGTTACCAAGTCAACGGTCAAAGCCAGCCACCCACCTTAAACGGCTGGTATACCCCTTTATGATACGGAGGTAATAGAAACGCCGTTAGTAAGGACACCGCCAACAAAGATTATTTGGACCTTACCTGCCTACGCGTCTGCCTGCGGTGCCTGCCTGCCTGCCTGCTTGCACGCTGGGAAGTTACTGAATATGGGCGTGCAAGGGTGAAGCGCTCGCTGGTGGTATCCTCATCGCACACACCTCCTTCGACCGATTCCACTTTTGGGAAGCAGGATGAAGGAGGGTACTTTAACCCCAAAGCATAAGGTACTGTCTGAGCCGTCAAGGGTAAGCCCCGCTCAAAAAAGTAGTCGGATCCCAAGACCATTCGACTGTTCACTATTTGAGGAAGACCTGCGTGGGCCAGTAAACCATGTTCATGCCTTTGTTGATGACAATACTGTCGACAGATTGCAAAGTATGTGCCGAGCAGCGACAGAGATGATATGTAAAGATGCATATGTCCATCTCACCAACATAGAATAAATATCCCTTGTCCCCCCCCAAAACCCGCCGGTCCACCAAAAAGTGTCCTCTTCAGCGCAAAAGACAACCCTCCCTTCCCCAGCCCGAATACCTCAATGCGCCTCCTCGTTCGGCCTCCAAGGGTTCCGAAACACAATCGCGTTCGTATTCTCAATCCCCCTTAGCAAATCCACTCCATCCAGGGGCTGGCCATCCGTCAACCCGCCCTTCCTCAGCCCGAAATCCACAATCAAAATTCTACCATCCTGGCTCGTCGCGACGATGCGGCGGTAATCGCTCTTAGCCGCCAGCATCCAGCTAGTAGTCCACTCCTCAGCGCGCCACAATTCCTGGCCCGTCTCGAAATCATAGACTCGCAAGTCAAGGTCGTATGAGCCAGAGACAACGCGCTTATTCGCGCTATCGAGCCAGAGGGAGCGGACGAGCTGCGTGTGACCGGTGAATTGCAAGACCTCCTTGCCGGTCTCGACCTCGAATTTGTAGGTGATGTGGTCGTTGCCGCCGGCCAGCACGTATTTCATGTCTTCGCTGAACTCGACGGCGGCGAGACCGCGTTCCTTGGCGGAGAATTCTTTGATGAGTTTGAGCTGGTCGATGTCCCAGAGTCGGGCGATGCCGTCGCCGCTGGCGGATACTAGGTATTTGCCTCGGAGTTGGACGGCGTTGACGGGACCCCTATGGCCGGACAGCTCGCCCTTGACTTCGAAGGTGTGACGGTCCCAGACGATGATGCGGGAGTCCTTGGAGCAGGAGATGATGTGGTTGGCGTCCAAGGCGACGTCGAGAACGCCGCCGGTGTGCTTACGCAGCCGCTGGATGGGCTCGTAAGTGTGAATGTCCCAGATCAGGAGGTCAGAGTCTGAGGAGCCTGTCACGAGGATCTCTTCGTCGTACTGCAGGCAAAGAATGCTCGCATCGTGCCATTCCGAAGGGGTATGGTAGATGCTCTCTCCGTAGGCCGTGCCATTGACACTTGCGGTTGCCAGGTGGAAATGCGGATAGTCCACTGTCCTCAGCACCTTTGGACCTAACGAGGGCCTAACATTGGGTCCTCCAATAACACGCATGCATTGGAAGGTGTTGATGTCCCAAACCCTGATGGTCCGGTCGCGGGAGCCAGTAATGATCTTCTCCTCGTCGAACTGTAGGCAGTAAACACTATCCGTGTGCCCGGACAAGTAAACAGCCTTGCCAGCGTCACGTGGCCCTTTGCGCCAGTTGGCTTCAAGTTCAAGCCGCGCTTTGTACATCTTCTGCCACTCTTGCTTGGAGCGGTTGTAGCGGCCGGCGCCTACACCACCAACTTGAATCGGCGCAGGGTCCGTGTAGATCTGGCGGCCATATTTCCGCAAGAAGGCGGAGCGCCAGATGCACGCCTCCTCGCCCAGCGCTTTCCACGCCTTGCTAACACGCTGAGCGCGGCAAAGCTGTTGGGCGTCGAGATATTCGAAAATTTGGAGAGCGATCTCGGATGGCAGAGTCCGCACAAAGTCCTGTCCCTGTGGCTCGAGTCCAGGTTCAGCATCGACAAACTCGTCAATGTCCATGTCCTCCGCATCGCCGACCGAATCCTTGCAAAAGTCATCGCTGCATTTGGAAAGGTCGGCACCACTGTCTGCAGCACTACTGAGAGAGCAGACACGCCTCCGTCGGGTTTGCAGATCCTCCTGTCCTGGCCAAGTGTCCTCCTCGGGGAACTGCGCGTATTCTGGTATTGGAACCTCGCTCTTGTGTGCCGCCGCCGCCGCCGCTCGTGCACCTTCGCCACCAGAAACAGGCACTTGCTGCCAGAGTCCAGCGGCGAGAGGTCGAGGAGCGGGCCGTGAAGCCATACCGAAGGTTGGAGGGGCAGGTGTATCTTTGCGTTCACCCAGATTGAGGCCGAATGTGGAGCGGAACTTGCGTGCGCGGTTGTCGCCATGACGCGCATTGCGCTTCGAGGGCGAAAGAGGAGCAACGAGGTAGCGAGGGTCGATGGTGCCATTGGCGTGCACTACCGGCTCGGGGTGATGTGGGGTGCTAGACCTCCTCATGCGAGCTGGCAGCGGCGCGTGTTTCGAGAAGCCGTCCCTCAGCTGGTCCAACCTTTCCTTGGTGTTGCGCGAGAGCCGCCTGCCGAGTGATCGGACCTGCTTCTGCTGGTCTATCGCCATGTCCACCGCGGCTTGCCTACTGCTATTTGGTAGTGGCAGTTGACGTGCTCCACCACGCGGCATCGCAAAAGCATCTGCCTGTGCCCAAGCATCGAATTGCTGCCTCGCTTCGGCCGGGGTATGAGATGGAAAAGTCTGTGAGTTGGGCATGTCGGTGGTCGAGGGGTAGACATAGCCGAAGGACACGTCTGTGGCAGTGTCATCTCGCGGTAGGCTGCGCTCTGGGAGTGTGCTGACGCCAACCAAGGATGCTCGAGGGGTCGCCTGGTCGTCCTCATCTTCCGCGCACCTTCGCTCCTCTCGCGTCATGTCGGAGATGGGGTCTAGCAGTGTAGTGTGCATTGTGTGCGGGCGAGCCTGAGGCATGCCCGGTCGAGATGAGGCAGATGCGGTCTGGTTCGTGAGGTGATGGAAGGGGTTCGATTGGTAATGCATTGTCGGTGAAGGAGCGTGCAACCGTGGTACTCGGACCTGCTGCGAAGTGAAGCCGGCGCAGCGGTTGGTCGACCGCTGAGCGTCCAGACGTTGCAGTGCAGCCGCAATGCCGCTTCAGGAGTGAATGTTGCTGTATGCGGGTAGTGATGGTGGTGTCGTGCAGACTCGGCGTCGTGCGTGTGGTGCAGTAGCAGCAGCGGCAGGTGGGTGTGGATGTGTCAAGGCAGACGTCGGCTGAGGCCCCACCTCGTGCAGCGAAAAGTGGCTTAAGGAGTGATGGTAGGAGGTAAGCGCGAGTGGTGTGTGGGCTGATTCCGCCCGGCGCAGGACTTAGGTCAGGTCAGGTGGTAACCTAATGGAACCTAAGACAATAATGAATGAGGCTTGGTTGGCAGGGGATACCGGCCGATGACGCTTGCCGACGCGGAAATTGAAGGGAGCGAGGACGTGCGTGTCGCAACGTGCAAGGCGGCGTCGTTTGCCAAAAGAGAGCAGTCACGATGGTACGGGGACGGATGGATGAAGCAAGGTGAGGCAACAACGAGTGTGGATGTGTGTAATATGTAGTCCAAAGTAGCAGGTACCTTCCGCCGCCACGACTTTGACGTACGGCGAAACTACTGCGGATGGGTGGTGGGGGACGATGGGGAGGAGGGCTGTTGATATAGATAGCACCACCGTTCGCCTCTGCTGGCACGTTCAACTGGCAACACGCTGGCTCCCTGGCCTCCTCCGACTTCTGACGCCCTGGCACGCTACGACCAACCCGTCGTCCAAGTCCGTCCGAGTCTTTCATGCATCGTGAATGGGGCGCACGCGACTCGCTGGCTGCTCGGGAAGACAGATCACTCGGTCACCGGCACCGGCAACACTAATCAGCAGAATCTTTCTGGTCAGCAAGTCTAGCAACCCCGGACCGCGTATGTAGCGACGTATGTACAGGAGTACATGGCGGTACCGAGTACGTACTAGAGGTACTGGAGGATGAAATCTTCTTGCTGACTCTGCCGCGAGTCACGAATTGTAGGCGAGGAATTGGCGAACGTCCCAGTGGCAGTGCGCGCCACGTCGGCCGTTGGACCGCCGTTGGACGGCAAAGTCTGCGGTGAGACTGCTCAGACGCGCGTGGATTGGAGGAGCCAAGAGCCCAAGGGCGTCGCGAGCCGAATTGCACGCACTCCTTGCACCTCACAACCTTGCCGCGCCCAGGTTGTCGCCTCCCTCCCGCTACGCCCTTCCGAGATCGATCAAGTCCCGACAGCCGACAGCTCCGCCCGGTACGCTGCCGCCGCCATCCACGGTTGCAACAGGACCTCGAAGCCTCGAAGCCGTCGCGCTGCCCGATCGATCGACGTCACGATAAACTCACCATCTGGCCACGCTGGCCTTGCATCCGACCGAAGTACCATTGTCTTGCCTTCCATTAATCATCGTTGAATTTCGATGGAAGATTCTGCTCCGATGCCTCTCCGTCCCCGGCCGCTCTCATAACGACCACCCACCCTTGTTCATTAATTGTTTACCTGCCGCTAAATTAGGGCCCGGGCGCCCCCGCTTCCGACCGAGCTGCAGTTGCACCAGCGCCAGCGCACCGGTGTCAGCTGAAGTGTCAGCTGGTCTCTCGCTCTCAGACAGCTGGCGCAGCAGATGTGCTTCTTACCACGCCGCAGTATTATCATTGTACCAAGTACCTCAGGCGGTGCTACTCAGCAGCCCAAACTCCATCAGGCATCTAGAGCAGACCCAACCTAGACCCGTGTACCCAGACCCTAACCCTGCACGGTTGTAGACGACGGTCTTAATCAATTCCCCCTCAATCGGGCAGTCGGGATTTGATTCAGGATCCTTCACCTCATCCATAGGCTACACCTTCCAAGACCATCCCTAGACATACCCGCCATGGCACAGTCGGTGGCGCCGCTTCCTTTCATCTACCGTGCCTTCTTCCTCTACATCGAGCCCTTCGCAACCGCCGTAGGAGCATACTACGCCTGGTTCCAACAGGATGAGTACATGCGTCTAACGTACTCAACCGCCGCCGGATACCTAGTAAGTCAGAAACTCGCCGTGAGGCAAATCTCTCTCTCTGAACAAGTCTCCATCCAATCCCAACCTTTCTCCCTTCACGGCCTAAACCCCACTCTCAGAGCTGGCCAACTTTGACTCAGACACACTGACCGGTCCCAAGGGCGTCAGCACCCGGGAATCTATCGTCCTCCTCCAGCTAGCCAACCTCTACTTCGTCTTCGCCTTCAACGAAGCCCTTGTCCTCCGCGCCACCAACGACCTCAAAGTCTGGCGTGTCTTCCTCCTAGGCCTGCTCATCGCGGATTTCGGTCACCTCTGGAGCGTCAATGCCTTAGGCTGGGCCTTCTACTACGAGTTCTGGAAGTGGAACAGTATTCACTGGGGTAATCTTGGCTTCGTCTACGTGGGCGCTAGCATGCGGATGGCTTTCTTATCTGGTCTTGGTTTGGCTGCTGCTGGGTCTCGGCGGAGAAAGGTCAAGGGTTGAGATTCTAGAGCTCGAGCAGCGAGATGGGACGAGAAGGGAAGGCTGTGTCAGCGGGACTTGCTCGCTTTCTGAACGCTGTTTGTCTCGTCGGTTGGCGGAAGGTCGCGGATCGGAAGCTTGGGGCTTGATGCCTGAAGATTGACTTCACCGGTTCTGGCCTTGGCTGGTACTGCTCAGCTTCCGCGTTATAGGTCAGCGCAGAGAAAGGGTGCCTGTGCGCGATTGCGCAGGATCCGGTCTCTCATCTTAGACGACGGTCTAGGCGGAGAGAGTCATGAGGACATGACGCTAAGGGATGGACAGCGCATCCATACTCTCCCTCGCCGTGCTGACTTACTGTGGAAAGCCACGACTTGCTCGTTGGGACCACAGGAGAGGTTCTCAAGACAAGACATAGCTGCTGAGGTCGGCGTATGGACCTCCACGGATGGGAATGGCTCTTCTAAATCTACTCGAGATGTGGAACTCTTGTTCACCTGGACTCTCTTCATGCATCATACGCACCACTACGTACGTGTCTCTCGAAAGTCCGCCTGTACACTGTCCTCCCAGCCGAGCCTGGCGTTTCAGAGTCTGCACTGAAATCGTTTATGGCCCAGTAACTACCCTACCCAGAAGTAAAACACCATTCCACGCACGCACTCCGTACTGTGTCTGCCTGATCTTGCCATGCTTCGACCCCCTCGTACTCAGGAGCCTTGCGGAGGTGCTGGAGTGTCTTGACGAGCTGTAGGCCCTCTACGTCGACTAGGACAGGGCCTTCTTCCCGCCTAGATGTGCCTCTTCACTATAGATCATGGGCTTGCTGAGCCGACACCTCCCTTTCCTGCAGACCTGGACCGTAGACGCTTCAAGTTGTTAGCACCGAGGCGCTGCATACCGGCGATACCTACTGGGAGGGATATCATCCACCCCTTCAAGTCAAACGCAGGTTCGCTCTAGCTGTCAGTAGCCCCCAAAAAGATCTCTCATGTTATGTCGCACAATTTCAACCACTGCACAGATTCCCAAGCTTTCCATAGGTACTCCTCCGGATGTACCGGAGACCGACCTCAGATGGTGCAACTTCCATGAGCTCCGCACAAACGAGTCGGGTCTCAGCTCTGCGTCTGAGCAGGCAGTGGAGTCGGTAGAGCATTACGATTAAGCGGCTACAAAACATGAGAGCGAGATCAAATTGCTACGGCCGCTCTACAAACCCTTCGTAACAGGGAAATCTAGCTTAGAGGACACTAGCGAGGTGAGATTAACGAGCTTCTAGTACACGTCAACCCCATCACAGCGGGCCCCCTGAACCTCCTCACTCAAACCCAAGCACCATCCACCTCCCTTTTCAAAAGCTGCTAGCACGCCGTCCACACCATCAACGACATTACCGCACGCCCCCACGCCCCACGGACGAACCTCGAAAGGCTGCTTGTCTTCCCGTCTTCCCTAGGCAGCTCCGCACGCAAGACGGCTATATCGCTTTGTCTAAGCCAGGGCGAAGTTTTGCTGAACACAGAGGTGCCGATGACTGTGGCGCTGAATCGCGGTCAGGGTATCTAGTGCTAACACTTTTGACTGGCTGATCATTGGCAGTGTGCCCAGAATTAATAGGACACGGGTCGACAAGTTGCGACAATTATTTCCACTGTGTCTACGGCGATATGGATCTGGATGTCTCCATAATTTGGTCTACAAGAGGCCTCTGCTGTTCCTCCAGCAGGTATCATAGTGGACGTAGGTGTCTATCCAGTTCTCCGTGTGAAACGCGTATGTCAATGGATCCGCTCGTGTACCTCTCCCGTATAGAGATGCCCAGGTGGGCTTGATGGTGGCGTCGGATATTGTGGTCGCTTTGGGCAGCATTGTTGCCCTTATTGCCAGCCTTTACCACATGTTGAACATAAGTCTCAAGTGCATTGTCCGCTTCATGTGGTCGAAAGGTCACTTTACCATTCTATCCTTTCCTGAAGCACGTCGATGTTTGAAGTTCCAGGCACACCTCAGAGAAGCTTGTGGCTCGTGCGGAGCGCCCCAGCACGAACGTCATGTGATCGTGGCCTTAACGCGCTACATCAAGCCGATCCAGGGTCAACGGTAGTGAGTTTCGTCAAAGCAACAAGAAGCCAAGTCACGAGCCTTCACCAACCGAACACATGTGTCTGCTTCCTGGCGCTATACTCATTGATCACATACGACCGCAATCTTACCTTGGAAATCGTCACCATGTCATGATAGAGCGTGCGCCGTGAATCGCCGTTCTCCCACTTAACGACCGCCTGGGGTCCTCGAGACCGCCGATATGAGCTCCCTCAAGCAGTTCATCCGCAATGTCCGCGCCGCCAAGACCATCGCCGACGAGCGTGCAGTGGTGCAGAAAGAGAGCGCGGCGATAAGAGCGAGCTTCAGGGAGGAAAGTCACAATTCGGACGTGCGGCGGAACAATGTAGCAAAGCTGCTCTACCTGTTCACGCTCGGTGAACGCACACACTTCGGCCAGATAGAATGCTTGAAACTGCTGGCTTCGCCGCGCTTTGCGGACAAGCGGCTAGGCTACCTGGGCACAATGTTGCTGCTGGACGAGAATCAGGAGGTGCTGACTCTGGTGACGAACTCCTTGAAGAATGACCTCAATCATAACAACCAGTACATTGTGGGCCTGGCACTGTGTACTTTGGGCAACATTGCGTCGGTGGAGATGGCACGAGACTTGTTTCCAGAGGTCGAGACCATACTGTCGTCTTCCAATCCATACATCAGGCGGAAGGCAGCACTCTGTGCTATGCGAATCTGCCGTAAGGTGCCCGACCTACAAGAGCACTTCATTGAGAAGGCGAAGCTGCTGCTCAATGATCGGAACCACGGCGTGCTATTGAGTGGGTTGACACTGGTCATTAGCATGTGCGAGCTGGATGAGGAGGAAGGAGGCGAGCAAGGTGTGGTGGAGACTTTCAGGCCGCTCACCGGCAGCCTAGTCAAGGTCCTCAAGGGGCTGTCGCAGTCTGGCTATGCACCGGAGCATGACGTTACTGGCATCACGGATCCGTTCCTGCAGGTCAAGATTCTGCGGCTGCTTAGAGTGCTTGGGAGGGGAGATTCGCAGACGAGCGAGCAAATCAACGACATACTCGCGCAAGTGGCGACAAACACCGAGTCGTCTAAGAATGTTGGCAACTCGATCTTGTACGAGGCGGTCTTGACCATCCTGGACATTGAGGCTGATTCCGGCCTACGAGTATTGGGTGTCAACATTCTCGGGAAGTTCCTCACCAACAAGGATAACAACATCCGATACGTCGCTCTCAACACGCTCATCAAAGTTGTCGCAATTGAGCCGAACGCTGTACAAAGACACCGGAACACGATCCTCGACTGTCTGCGCGATCCAGATATCAGCATCCGACGAAGAGCATTGGATCTCAGCTTTACGCTTATCAATGATTCAAACGTGCGCGTGCTCATTCGAGAGCTACTGTCTTTCTTGGAAGTGGCAGACAACGAATTCAAGCCCATCTTGACGAGCCAGGTCGGTGTCGCTGCGGATAGGTACGCACCCAACAAGCGGTGGCACGTTGACACCATGCTGCGTGTGCTGAAACTCGCCGGAAACTACGTCAAAGAGCAGATCTTGTCTTCTTTTGTGCGCCTTATTGCAACCACGCCTGAGCTCCAGACCTACTGTGCGCAGAAGTTGTACGCTGCGCTGCGGGAAGACATTAGTCAAGAGGGTCTCAACCTTGCAGGCGCGTGGGTCATCGGCGAGTATGGTGATGCGCTGATGAGAGGCGGCCAATATGAAGAAGAAGAGCTGGCGCAGCCAGTACGCGAGAGCGAGATTGTGGACTTGTTTACGACTATATTGAACTCTAGCTATGCCGGACAGATCGTTACCGAGTACATCATCACGTCTGCCATGAAGCTGACGACACGATTACAAGACCCTGCACAGGTGGACCGGCTTCGGAGACTACTGCTCAACCGGCAGACTGACCTGGATATTGAAGTCCAGCAAAGGTCGGTGGAGTACGGAAATCTCTTCGGTTACGATGAGATCAGGCGAGGCGTACTTGAGCGAATGCCACCACCCGAGATCAGGGAAGAACAGAAGGTTTTGGGCGAAACGCCATCGAAGAAGCGTCAGAGCAAAGTGCCTGCGAAGAAGAAGCCTAGTCAAATCACCGAGCAGGATATGCTGCTTGACCTCATGGGTGGCGATTCCGACATGCCCTCGGTAGACACGAGTGCAACCATGAATGGGACGCAGCACAACGCAGATCTGCTAGCGGACATTCTCGGCGGTGGCGCTTCAGTCTCGTCTCCGGTGCAGTCCACAGCCAGTCCAGTCGCGAACGGAGCCCCGAAAACCCAAAGCAACATGGGCAGCATCATGGATCTGTTCGATTCGCAGCCTTCGGGCACACCTCAACCGCAAGCATCAGCATCAAACGACATTATGGGCGGCCTAGGCACATCGACCCCTCAACCTCAGCAGCAAGCGCACACCGCGTACAATATGAACGACCTCTTCCTTACCTTCACCGTGCAGCGCACTCCGCAAGCGGTGCAGGTCATGGCTCGATTCCGAAATACGTCCAATTTCGAGCAGCTCGGCGGTGTCAATTTGCAGGCTGCAGTGCCAAAGACACAGCGACTGCAGTTACAGGCTATTTCGTCAAGTGACCTGGATGCTGGACAGGAAGCCACGCAGCAGATGAGAGTCACTAGTGTGCAAGGAGTAAGTCTTCACCCTGTCACACTATCTAGGTTCATGTTGAAGCTTTGCTAACTCTGTGTGTAGCCTCCTCCAGCTAAGCTGCGTCTCCGGTTGAAGATCACGTACGGTAAGGGTGGCGCTGCGCCCAGTACGGAGCAGCAGGATTGGACGGAGCCGACCTGATTGCGGAAGCTTGCGTTGGTGCTTAGTAGCGTGCTTCGTTCGCGTTTTGCATGGTTTGCCTGCAGCTTCTCGCATAGTCGTGCAGCAATTTCATGCGCAATGTCAGATGGCTTGATCCTTCCTTGGTACATCTCCAGTCCACGTAGTATCGAAGGATCAGTTCCTTCGACGCTGCCAGTCACTCAGCCTCTTGCCTTGCCACCCTTAGCACCCCAGCTCTTCGGCGTTTCCTTCACCATCTTGCCCTCCTCCCACAGCACCCCTTCGCCCGTCCTGTCTTCAACCCGCTTGAAAAAGTCAAGCGCAATAATCCCCTCTGCATTCCCTTCACTCAAAACCACCCCATTGTCGCTCACCCCAAACTTCAACCCTGCCTCCATCGCCTTGCTCAGGTCTAGAAACATCAGTATCGTCGACGACTTCCGCATGCCCGAAATCACCGGCGCTGCAGCCTTGGCTTCGCCACCCTCGCCTGCTTCGCTACTCTCTACCACGGACTTGAAGCCTGCGGGTAGCCCTGAGGCGAAGTGCACGTGGTTCCTGGTCATGGGCTTCAGTCCCCCAGAGGCTACAATGAGTGGCCAGGCGGCATGCGTAGTCCCGTGAACAGCCGTCTCCGGCATATTTTCTCTCGTGATCGGTTTCAGTAAACCTTCCTCTTCGACCTTCAAGCTGTGGCCCTGGTTTGCACGGATGAGCCAATCTTCCGGTTTGCTCGACTCTGTCGCTGACGGAGAAATCTCTGCCTGCTCGGGTGCTTCGACAATTGAAGACCCGACTGGTACCATTGTGAAGCGTTTCTTGTCATTGTCGGCCACGAGTTGCTTTAGCTCGTCGAAGCTGACTTTGAGGGACCGGAGGTTGCGGTTGTTCAGGACGTCTTGGACGTTGATGAAGCCACCTTCCCCCAGCTGAAGACCTTCTTTCGCGGCGCCGTGGCGCAGTAGCCAGGCAACCTTTTTGGAGACTTGGACGTTGCGAGGGAGAGGGGCTCGGCTGCCGCCACCGCGGCCTCCGCCACGACCGCCGGCCATTGTCGCGGTTGTGGTTAGGCTTTTGGCGGATGCGGACAAGAGGTTGTATGGAGGTGTAAGATTGTGTTCTGATCTATAAGACGTTTGCTGGTGGCAAGGGATACTGGCAATGGTGGACGTGGAAAGGTTCGACAATTCAAGCCTGCTCCCGAAAAGGAAGCAGCGCTTGATGCCAAGGCTCGAATTACAGTGTACGTTCACTTCGAAATAGTACTGCCATCTGACTTTCAATGTTCTTGTATGCTTGCTACACAACGAGCTACAAGAACGACCTGAAACATTCTGATGCAGTCGGGCGTGAGAGCACGAAAGTAAGATATACATATGGCACATGCAGACGAGGTCATATATCGTGAAATTGCGTGTCTTCTCCTACGATGCAGTCTGGTTTTGCTCTCGCTGCCCTAAACAATTTGCAGTCAGATGACTCGGGACCGAAATCTAAATTTTTGACGTGGGTAAATGCAACACCGGCAGCCAGCGGATAGCGTTTTCAAGAATCAAGGGCAGGATCTCAAGAACGGAGGGAATATTTTTCGCTGTTATGTAAAGCAATACTTCGTGGATCTCAACGGGCAGACGAGTACGTACGTATTGTACTACGTAGGAGCACTACGCGCCGCAGTGTGTAGGTAGATTCAACGGTGGCCGTTGTTGGCCGCTGCATTGGTTACGTACCATAGGAAGAGTAAGACTGCTTATAAGATCTCAACGATGCGAATGGCAGATGCACTTGTTGTACGGGCAGTGTGCCGACGTTGCTCAAGAGGTCGCAGCCGATCGGCGCAACCTGCGTCTGCAAGGCCACGCGAAGCCGTGCGGTGCATGGTTCATGATGCGTCGAACTAGCATCGCTACACGTAGTGCCTTGGCCTCGCATTGGTCCATTGGCTCTTTCGCTTCTTGTAGCACGTAACAGTATCAGATTCGCGCCGCCCCATCGGTACTATTGATGCGCAGCAGTATCAGGTCTTGGCCAGGGGCAGATTGGTGATGCTTTGTAAGACGCATGAGAGATATACCTGGTCTCGCACTGTACCGTACCTCCGGAGATATTGCTTCTCGTCGTCGGTAGAAGAACGCGCGAGTCTGCGGACTTAAGTGACTGCGCCGGCCGGCCGACCACGGAGGACGATGTGAATGGGCATACTGAGTATTGTCCGTTCTGGTGTTGGAAGGGACGATTGGCATTGGTGGGATTATGCTCACACTGCTGAACAAGCTGTTTAGGAGTATCGCCATCTCCCCGTCTCCGTCCCGGGGCTGTGAGTACTACTCCTCATGTGTGCCGAGAGGGGTTTGCTGCAGCATCTGAATCTGGTACTTTGCACAGTTTGGCTATGGGTTAAGGTTTAGGGTCGTTCGATCTTACTGGCCCGATGAGGCAATACCCAGCAGGACGCAGAGAAGAAAGGCTTGGCTGACATCTTCACTCGCTTGTCTCGTGAGCCGGGGAGTCTGCCAATGGGGCAAGCTGCGCGCTACCGTTACGCCGCAAGGCCGCCGAGTTACATGTAGTAGCATGGTATTACGCTGCGCTGCGTCGATGTCGACGTGGACCTCCACTACGCCCTTGTGCCATTATTATTGTCCTCCTCCTGCAAGCGTCCGGAGCCACAGACAGCCGCGTGGAAGTCCCGAGGCCACTGGGCTTCTCGCACATACGAGCGTCTAGTCGGCTAAAGTCGCTGCGACCATCTTGTACCACTTGAATCTTGATGCACACCTGAGTCATCAGCCCATCGTACCTACGTACTCGTGTCGCTCACGAAGTCGACGTCGGCGGGTTTAGGGTAACGCCGAGGCTGGCCGAAGCGAGGAAGCAGAGCCCAACATTATTCTGCACTTGCTGCTCAGCCTGAGGCCTCTACCCTTTCATACCGTCGATGCGCCTCGGGAGACTGTACTGGACGAAGACGGACAGGCACAGGCGAATGCGCAGTCACGTCTAGCACGGTCGCCGCACACGACGGACGTCTGACATCCCCGCCATCACCCGCTTTGCCAAGTCATGGAGCACGCCTCGCCTGAAGAGTACGACGATCAAGTCAGCGACGGCGAAGTATCCGGCATTGAGGACCAAGATGTAAAGCAGGAACATGGCATATCACCATCCGCCGCGACGGGCTCGAGCCATATCAAGGCCCTCTCAAACCTCCAAAAGCGGCGACGGGTGACCAGAGCCTGTGACGAATGCCGGCGCAAGAAGATCAAGTGCGATGGCAAGCAGCCATGCACTCATTGCACCGTCTACAGCTACGGTATTGAGCACCGCCAGATTATGCCACGTGGGCGCATTGCTGAGACATTACGCAGACTGTACATATGACCAGCCCTCGAATCGCCGACGCAACCCAGCACCGCAATACGTAGAGAATCTTGAGCATCGCGTGCACCGAGCGGAGACGCTGCTCCACATTCTCATACCGAATCTCGACCTGAATGACCCTGGTATCGATGCAGCAGTTGCGCAGGGCTGGATACCAGGCGCCCCTGGCAAAGGCCATCCAGCGGCAGCGCAACCGCCGGCGGGACAGACAAGACAAGATCCGGCGCCCGAGGAGAACGGCTTGAAAAGCGAACATGGCAAGAGCAACAAGTCGGACACGAGCCTGGAATCGATGATGCGCGCGGTTGCACAGTTGGACATGGACGAGCAAGGTCACTGGGATTACCATGGACACTCATCAGGTCTCAGCTTCGTGAGGAGGATGCGGGAGCAGCTCGGTGACATGATGGGCCCCGATACAGTGGCGACCCCTTTCGTGAAGTCTCGGCCTATGTCTCAGGTTTTAGACTCCCCTAAATCCGACGACTCGCCAGATGGAGGAGACATGTCGCCTGGTGCAACTGACTTACCGCCGCAAGAGTATGCACGGCAGATCTGTAGCCATGCAGTAGATGACGCGGCCGCCCTTCTGAGAGTCGTCCATAAGCCAAGCTACTGGCAGTCTTTCGATCGATTATACGCCATCCCTACCGAAAACTACACGAACGAAGACAACAAATTTTTGCCATTGTATCATAGCACTTTGGCACTTGGTCATCTCTATGGGAAGGACGATGAGAGCAGACTTCACAAGGACGGCTACGAGAACGCCATCCAACAAGGCTTCGCCCATTTCAAGCTGGCAAGGCAGATGATGGACATTGCGGACTGCAGAGACTTGACATCTATCCAAGCGGTTGTGTTCATGATTCTATTCATGCAACCGTCCTCGAAGCTTTCGCAATGCTACGCATACGTCGGCGTTGCGCTTCGGTCAGCCTTACGTATGGGCCTCCATCGATCCTACGCCGGGAACTTCAATCCTCTCGAGGCTGAGATGAGAAAGAGGGTGTTCTGGATCGTGCGGAAGCTGGACATTTACGTTGGCGCTATACTCGGGTTACCTCAGACGCTGAGCGATGAGGAAATTGACCAGGACCTTCCTGTCGAGGTCGACGACGAAAACATAAATGTGGGCGGGATAACACCGATGCCGGAAGGACAGGTCTCACTCATGACAGCCTTCAACGCGCATATGAGGCTTGTGCAATTGCTCTCGAAAGTCGTGCGGACGGTGTACCCGATCAAATTCCAGCAGGGTTCGCCTGACAAAACTTACTCGGTGCCTTTCTCCAAGATCAGAGAGCTTGAGGACGATCTGGAGCAATGGAAGAATAGCCTTCCGGCTATCCTCAGCCCTTGTCAGGCACCTGAGCGGTATACCAGAATACAGCAGCTGCTTCGCTTGAGTTATGCTCACGTTCAAGTCATGCTTTACAGGCCTTTCTTGCACTTTGTGGCGATGGAGAAGCGTTCGAGCCCGGTTGACCAACGTGCGTACGCCTGCGCCGCTTCGTATGTCAACGTTTCGCGCAACATCATTCATATTATGACGCAAATGAAGCAAAGAGGTCTATTGAATGGCGCTTTCTGGTTCGTCATGTACACCTCCTTTTTCGCCATCCTGTCTCTGGTCTACTTCGCGGCGGAGAACCCGGACAATACGACCACACAAGCTGTCATGAAAGACGCCCTGGAGGGCAAGCAGACGCTTGCTTCACTTGCGACGCGTAGCATGGCGGCTGATCGTTGCGCCGCGACACTCGAGGTCGTCTTCCAACGTCTACCCAAGTGGATGCAGGAGGGTCGACAGAATCCAGACATCGTTAGCAAGAAGCGGCCGTTTGATTCTAGTCAGAGCGCGCAACAGCAGCACCCAATGAACCAGCAAAAGAATGCGCAAGCGTCTCGCAGCCATCCAGATGTCCCTTCTACAGATCCTGGCGCACCTGTCAACGGAGGTCAGAGACGCTCAAGCACATTCCCAAAACACGGTGCGCAGATGCCGACAGGTCTTTCGGCGGCGTCGTTCGACAATTCCTGGTCGAACCCAATGACCGACGGACCGCAGACACCCACTACGAACGGCTTCGAATCCAACATGATGGGTCAGTGGAATGAGCCGAATCCGTCGTCTGCTGTCAACGGCGGTATGCAGCAGTTTTCGATGCCACAGAACTTTGCCAACCCAGCGCTACCAGATCTCTCTGCGATGATGTTCTCGTCAGGGGATGAGCCCTTCGGCTATCCAAATCAACCCCTGACGACGTTTGAGAACACTCAGCAATTCGCAAAGAACAACGCCTACATGAATGCGCAGCAGCGATACGGCAGCATGGACAGCCCAAACCCACTGATGCAAGGTCCTTCCTTCGGCCCCGAGGACAACATGGAGGCGCAATACATGCCGCTGCCTCCTTACATCCAGCAGCAACGGCAGAAAGCACAGCAGGCACGCCAGCAGTCGCAGATGCCGCGGCCGTCTGCGACATTCCCTGGCGTGTCCAACGGGCAGGCTATGAGTAACAGTCAGAGCATGGATACATCGACGAGTATGCACATGCCCAACGGGACATGGCAGCCGCAGCAGCCGATGCCGAACGACCTCTCGAACATCAACATCCAAGACATCTTTGGCGGCGCAGAGTGGAATTCCATGCTCGGCGGGATGAACACAGGTTATCAAGGGCAGTGACATCGCATAGCGAGTACAGTAACGTCAAAACTGTCGGGACGGAACCCTTTTTTTTTCTCTGAATCATACAGCCGGCGTTCCGAGGACTTCTAAGGGTAAGGGTTAATAGAAGGCTAAGTAAAAATTTGTCCCGCGGCTGCTTCAATTGGGGGATGGGCCGAATATACACCGGGCTCAGGGCGCGTCCTGTACGAGTATTATGAGATATCCATGGGAGGAGAAAAAGGAGTGCTTTCGGCGTTTTCTTTGGGCGTTGCTGTGAGATACAGACACATGAAGTTTTTAAGTGCAACGCGGGAAGAAGATGGTTGCTTTTGAGAAGAACATAGTTGCTTTGAATTGATTGTAGGTATGATCCATCGTGTGACCCATTTCTTTTCTTTGGCTGAAGCTTTTGTCCTGCGAAGGGCTAACGTTTGTTTGTGCTGGCCTGGCGCGTTGTTGAGAATTGGGAGTGACTCGGTGTCATGGTCACTTTACGTTTCTTGAAGGCTTTGTTTTATCTGTAGTAGGTACCGTAGGTTGCAAGGCACGTGTGTCAAAAACGGGCCGGAGTGTGCGTATACTCATCCTAGCATGCGTAGAGGAAGAGAAAGCTGGACATGAACACTGACGGATAGGAAGTCGCGCAATTTTGTTTTGGTTTCGAGCTTTGGCATTGTGAAGAAGAAAGCTGCTAGAAAGTTCAAGCAACAGGCAACAAGCAACAAGAAACCGCAACCGGGGTATCTCTAGTAAGGAGGCCTTCCCATCCTCGGCCCCCTCTCCTCCTCCCTGTCCACCGGCAAACTCGCCAACAACGCCTTAACGTCCATCCTTCCCCTCCCTGACGACCCCGCTTTACTCCCACCTCCCACCGCAAACCCCGGCTCTGCCATCCGTTGCTTCAACTCCTCAAACGTCGGCGCCCGCTTCGTCGCAGCCGAACTCTCGCTCCCGCTTGCCCTCCTTCCCTGATTCGCCGCCGCCAGCAGCTGCCGGTGGTTGCCGGCCTGTACGGCAGCTGCACCCCCGACGCCGTTCTGTGGGGAGCTTCTGCTCTGCCCGCTAAGGCTGACGCTGCGCGGCGCCATGGCAGCAATGGCGAGCATTGCATCTTCGCGCGTCCAGTCCGCCATCATCTCTCGCATCGTTTGTCGTTTCGCGACAGGCTCCATTTCGACGTGTTCGGTTTTCTTGGCGGCGAGGTAGTTGCTGGGAGTTCGCTCAACGCTGGCCGAAGGGCTGAAAGGCCTTGGCGACCCTGGAGCAGAGGTGGGCGGGCTGGCGATGGAGCGCTCGTATGACTCGACCACCGATGCGACCAGCGACTTCCGGTCATCAAACGGCTTCAATTCCTCCCTTGCAATCGCCTCCTCCGTAATGGTCGTCATGACGCTGAACCCCGAGGCCTGCCTATCCACCACCTTCTCCATCGCCATGGGTGGGTAGTGCAGTTCCTTCACCCAGAGACTCTTCTCTTGCCTTCTCTTGACCTCTCCCAGAACCTGCTCGGCAACACTCTCATCGCCTCCAAACACCTCCACGAGCGCCCACAAGTACCCATGAACCAAGCTGCCCATCCTGACCTTGGCCACTGGAGACTTGGTTCTAGCAATGTCTTCCTGCAGGGCAAAGATCATAGGCATACCGCTGGCGACGGCATTGATCCCGAGCCTCTGCACCAGTGTGCTGAGTAAAGTATGCATCATAAGAATATCCACTTCCGAAGTCGCGGCGTATTGGAGCGCATTATCGTAGTTAGCGACATGCAAAAGCTGTAAGAATGTTTGTTGACCGGTCCTGTGCTGGCCAGCACGGTCGCGGTTGTAGGTCGAGGGTCTCGCGGAGGCGTTGCTCACTGCCCTCCTAGCGACGGCGATGTCCGTTGTGTTAAACTCGGCATGTTGTCGTTTCTTGGGTGTGATGTTGGGTTCCGGCAGGCGGGAGTCGGCTTTGTCTGTCTCCAGCTCAAGCCAAGCGATCAAGGCGAGGACGTAGGCGATCCGGACTTTCTGACTGGGATCTTTAAGGACCCATTGAGTGCCTTCCCAGGTAGTAATGTGCACGGGTGTGCGACTGTCCGCCAAGCCACCGTTGCCATCATGGCGCGTGGCGTTGGCAACTCTGATGATGTCGCGTACTGCTTGAAGCGCAATTTGCCGCGCAGTGTCGAAGGAGAAGTAACCGTTCGTGGTGCTGTTTGAACGGCCGCGTGAAGACGGTAGGCCAGAGTTGGAGGCAACTTCGCTCAAGGCAGTCTTGGGCTCTTCAACAGCGGCCGCGCTCGCTGCAGGAGCCTGCTGCCCATTTGATGTGGGATTCGGCTTGAGGCGGAGTAGAATTGCACCAATCATGTCAGAGACCTGATCAGTGTAATAGATGTGTGTCGCTAGGTTGGCGATGCAGGACTTGAGGCGCTCCATCAAGTTCAATCTGGGCCCGGAAGGAGGATCTTGTGTGCTGTCTATAGGTGTGGACCCGGTCTGCTTCCCGGGAGTCGAGTAAGAGGCGGCGCTGTTAGGTTTCTCAGGTGTAGAGGCAGGGTGAGAAGTGGTGCTTGTAGGTGTCTTAGGTGTCGACGCAAGATTCGAGAAGGCAGTCGTGGGTGGTGTGCCATCGAGATGCAGAACCCGCAGTATTTGCTGGATCAGTTGGAGCAGCACATCCATGACCGAGAGACCAATGAGATTGAGCTCGGATTTCAGAATGTGATCGATCAAGCTGGCGTAAAGGAGATGCTGTCTCATGTCGCTCTCCTTCAGTGGTAGGCGGACGAGCATTTCGACGGCCGTGACCAGCAGGATGAAGCGGTCCTGTACTGGTGTCCATGCTGTGCAAAGCTCGAAGACCTTCGTTGCCCAGGTGTTAACGGACAAGTCAGAGATCTGTTTCTGTGAGGATGATGGCCTCCGGTAGTATTGCAGGTCGCTCAGGTATTTGAGGACGGTGGTGGTTGCTGAGCGGACTTGCGCTCGGTTGTCGGTGGCAAAGACTGCCTTTAGACAGTCCATTGCGAGTATGCCGACCTGTTCTTCGGCAATCGCATCGGCATCTTGTGCAGTTCCTTCTGCTGCTCGAGGATCCGCCTCATTGGAGGTGTCTTGACCGGTATAGGTGCGAGCAGTGGCAGTGCTCGTTCTATTGTCCACGGCATGGCCCTTCTCTTCACTATCGGTTCGTTTGGAGACTCGCAATAGGTGCTCGACATGTTTGGCGCCGTTTCCATGAAGATTGCCAAGGATGGCGGGTATGACTGTTGTGAGCAGCGTCCTGCCACTCTCGAGTGCCAGCACGTCTGACGTGAGGACGCTCTTGAAGGCGTGCAGTCCGGTCTCGCGCAGGCGGATCGCATCGTGGAGCGCGACCGGGGTGGTGGCCTTTGCCAGCTTCTTGGCGCCGCTTTTATGCGCAAACTGTGCATACTGGTCGACGGTGTAGCTAAAGAGTTCTCTATACTCGTTGTCTGCCGCCAGAACGGCTTGGTCTTGGTGTTTGCAGAAGAAGTGCCATGTGGTCTGGCTGGCTTCAATGAGGCTGATGTCATTGGTGTTGTCGAGGATACCGCTGATGATGCGCATGACATGGGGCGCAATCAGCGCGAGCCCAGTGCCTTCGCCGACAGCCTTGTTGTCGAGGAGCGCGGTCAGAATTTGCAGGGTCACGAGCACGCGTGCGGACTGCGACTTGTGGACGTCGTTGGCGGTCTTCTTCTCGAGGAAGGTGCCGACCTTTTGCAGCTTGCTCTTGTGGCTGGCGGCATAATACATGAGGTAACTGAGCTCGGAGCCATTGGGCTTGACATCGGCTGCGCTGTTCTTTGGCAGGCGCGGGTAGCATTTGGCGATGAGAACTTGGTGTTTGGGGCGGATGGTTTGACGGACCGAGTCCAGGTGGCCAGGGAGATGCGTCTTCGGCATCGTAGTGTTGGTGGTGGTGTGTTTGAGGATGTTGGGCGGCAGGGGGTCGTCATCATCGCTTGCCTGCTAGGCGAAGCAGGATGCGAGCCGCAGCCCGAGCTTGATCAGTGTCTGGGGCATGCTGGAGTGCTGCTTCTACTCGTGTTACGGTGTTTGTATGTGGTGTTGGAGTGCTGCTGCTTCTCTGGTATGGTGTGATTTGGGAGTCGCTGCTGCTTTGGGTTGTGTGGTATTGTGGTATTGGCGATGGAAGTGAGAAAGACCGGAGGAAAGAGACGGGGGTACGTCCCTAGCTCGCGCCGAACGCGGATCCTCCCACCTGCGCGTGCGCGTGCGCGCGTAGCGGGGCGTGGTCGCAACAGCAACCTCAACCCTCTCCTATTTGGGTGACTGGTCATGCTCATGTGAGAGATCGTAGGTCTTCTTGTGTCATTCTCCGCGAATGCTTACCATTACACGACATATCTCTATCAGACCTCGCTCCATGTGGCTATGCAGATTGGATCTCTTGCCCTCAGTCTCAGCGGATTGTTGTCCATACGCTTCCCCCTGTCCAGGCAACGAACCTCGTCCGGGCAGCGACCTCGTATCAAGTACGTAACCATCATAAGCTGACCACGAGTATCGGATCAATAGCGGAGATCTTGTAGCCTCTTGAGGAGTGTTAAAATGGAAAGGGATCCAAAGGCTGCGAACGACGCGGATAGGAGTTGGTCCTTCCTGGTCTTTTAATCATTACTTGGTCGCTTGCCAACGAATACCACTGCTTTTACTCAATACATTGAACAGAGACATCGTCAAGTGTCAAGCAACGAAGCGCAGTAGCCGATCTCACCCTCATCTGCAACCCCTGAACGTCTACCAGCCATTTACACGCGCCTAGGTATCCCCTTCAGTCACTCATCGGAGCGCATGACTGCAATTGCCCGCAAAACAACCTACAGTGCTACAAGACCTGTATCCCTGCAGTCTGTTCACCCTGAGCAAACAGACGGCGGTAGGAATGTATGAAAGACCATGCATTGATCTCGAATGAATCAAGAGGTGAATGGTAGCCACCACACCTGAACCATATATCATTACATACCTACTCTGAAACTGAGACACCCAAGCGTGCCTACTCGATCTGTCACTGTCCCCCGTCCTCCGTTCTTAACCTGTTCGAAGATTTCCTTTGCATGGACAAGATAAGGTATGCTCCCGTTGACTGGCATCGCCAATGGCATGCCGATGAGCCTCGTCTACGACATAAACCAACCATGCGCAAAGGTTGTGGAGTCTAGAGAAGCCACATGTGACATACACATGCATGATAAGGTGCACCACGTGAAGCGTACCGTCATATTGCAGATACTGTATACGTCGAGGGGTCCATGCGTGAGCTAGCAACCGCCGAGCAGCTTGAAGCTTGCTTCGTTGGTAGAGCCACTAGGTACTTTGGCGGGATAACTCTGCTGCTACTTCTATTGTCGACCATCCGATTCTCAGCGTCCGGGGAGGAGACTCATTGTACACATCGTTGCATGCTGGTCAGGGACCGGCTATCTTGAACATTGGAAAGACGATCACCGATTCCACCGACTCCAGAGGGCTGCAACTCACCCATTGGGAAGCGTCCGAGCGGGGTTCGAGTCAGGCATACCTGGGTGTCACCTCCGGCCATTGCGGAGTCTACAACAGCACCACCGCCTCCATGGCGGCTTCTGAGCCCGAGGATGTCTACTGCACTGTCTGTCAACACCACAAATACAGATCAGACGCGCATGGGGGCCAGCTGACATGTCTACAATAGCTAGTAATGAGCGATGCCTACCTCCCTGGTGCCGCCGTCCTCGCCCATTCGCTTCGCGATGCCGGTACGAAGAAGAAGCTCGCCTGCCTCGCCACGGGCGAAAGCCTACGAGCGGAGACGATCCGGCAGCTCAAGAGCCTCTACGACTATGTGATTCCGATCGACCGCGTCGGCAACCCGAATCCCGCCAACCTATACCTCATGAACCGACCTGATCTGCTGTACACCTTTAGCAAAATCAACCTATGGCGGCTGACACAGTTCCGGAAGATCGTCTATCTGGACAGCGATGTTGTGGCACTGCGAGCGCCGGACGAGCTGTTTGATACGCCAGAGGCCTTCGCAGCGGCACCAGATGTAGGATGGCCGGACATCTTCAACACGGGCGTCATGGTCTTAGCACCAAGCGAAGGCGAGTACCGTGGCCTTCGCACGATGGCGCTCTCGGGGGACAGTTTCGATGGGGCGGACCAGGGCCTACTGAATCAGTACTTCGAGCACCGGCCCTGGAGACGGTTGAGTTTCACCTACAACTGCACGCCGAGCGGGAGTTACCAGTACGAGCCTGCGTTCAGGTACTTCAAGAGCAAGATCAGCCTAGTGCATTTCATTGGGAGTGAGAAGCCGTGGCAGAAAGGAAGGAACGCTAGTGGAGTGGCGGGAGGATATCAGGAGCTGCTTGGACGGTGGTGGACGGTGTACGACAGACATTATCAGGGGGGAGACATGTTAGGGACACGTTCTGGTCCGGCACCGCCTCCAGAGGCTGCAGTGGGAACCACAGAGCCTCCCATGACCGAGCCCACGGACGCCGCCGAGGCAATTGGCCAAGGTCTCGTTCATCCCGAGTCGACGAGGCAGCAACGCAAATTTTCCGCTCCGAGCATGGAGTGGGATGCCACCCGCGCAGCCCCACCATCAGCATCAAAACCCGAAGCTAGTAACTTCCCATCCACTTCTTACGAGTTCAGTCGCAATAGAGACCTGTTCCGACCGCCCTCCAGATACCCCGAACCTCCCGGTAGTAAGGCGTGGCAAGAGGCGGCTCCACCACCCATCTTCCCTTGGGAACAACGGGACCGACCTCAGCCTACACGGAAGTTCGCTGAGGACGACGTACCGCCACCACCGCGGCATGGATCAGAAGACGACGATTTCGCCGCCGCAGACGAGCTCACGGTCAGCGGAGGAGGCGATGGAGATATCGTAGAGCCTAAGACGCCCACGATCAAAATCACCGACGATACACCCTGGGGAGATTTCGGCAACGTGAATCGCAACGCATGGGACGAAGTGTCCGGCATCGATACCTACGTCCGCGCCTTGACTGCATCCCAGCGAAATAAAGGCAAAGTTCAGGTGCTCTCTCCATCCACCTCTGCCATTACTTCCCCGACTTCGAGCGGTCCTGGCAGTGCCAGGCAAGATACGGGGATCATGTCGTCGTCGAATGAGCCGGAGCCTGCGGAACTCATCGACGCGATTAAGAATCGCCGGGAATCGATTCGGTTGACTGACTTTCCTAGTGCGGACGAGAGGCCCAGTTTGCCTGTGACGCCGGCGCCGAGGAGGAAGCAGCCAACATTTTGGGGCGAGGAGAGGGATGAGGAGGCTATGCCAATGGCGGAGGGGGTGCCGGATCAGGTTGACTGGGTGAGTAACTCACAACGACCTACCCACTCCACAGCTTTTCTACGACACTTCACGCGACGACTTAAAGCAACCTGAGCTAACATGACCATGCACCTTCCGTAGAACCCTGATGTTCAGCTCGAGCAACTCCGCCGCAACTCCCTTACCGTCGGTGATCTCAAGTTCCCGAGTAAGAACAGTTTGCCTAGCCGCACGATGCCATCAACCGCTGCTTTGATCCCTGAGGAGTCATCCACCGTTCAGCAGCAGCCGCCGCCGAGCCAGACGGCGCAGGCGTCTGGGATGATAAGTGGAGGAGCTACGACGCACAGTCTCCATTCCTCGACATCTTCTGGACAGGCTGGGATAGAGGAGCCGCTGAGTCCCCGAGCGAAGAAGTGAGAGCGAGATGAACAGGGCATTGACCAGGACGACGAAGAAGCTCGCTTGGATGGATGAATGGGTGACGACATTTAACGCATGATGTTGTGATTGAGTCACGAGTATAGGTATGCTTTGGCGGCATCGGTGTGTTGGACGTTGGTACCCGGGCTTGGGGAGAGTATGCACATGTGAGGCAAGGCATAGCGTGTACATTTTCATTCTGCCCATAAAGCCCTGTGCCGTCGTTGTCTTAGCGAGCGTCGAAGTAGATGCGGCAGATGCACCAAAAGCTCACCAATCCAACAAAGTCCTCCTCCAGGCTACATCCGACTTCATTCACCTGCTGTGTCTACGTACCTTGCGGAGGTAACGGAACGCTCTACTGTCCAGCAAGCTCCAGCTAACCCACCTGATTCCCCCGAAATCAACCCCGGCTCCTCGTGGAAGACTTGCAGGATCTCCCCAGCCTCCCCACCTTTTCCCCACCTTCACAAAAGAGCCGCATGGTTTGAGCAAGGTAGGGCCGAATACCTTATACAGTGACATCAAACACCCTCTCTTCGTGGACGTCTGCCCGGCTGCCCAGCTCCGATCACTGCCTGTTCCTTCGGGTAGAGTTTGGGCGGGCAGGTAGCTAGGCTGGAGTATCACGGATATGTACAGTACGAACAGTGCAGCGACCTGCAGCGACCCCGCAAACACTTCATTGTTGTTGGAGTATGCTTGATGGCGTACCGGGAACTGTAAGATGCCAATGCGATGTGAGAGGCTGAGTATATAAGACGGGCTGGATGGTAGGCGAGATGCCCGTTGTTGTTTTTCCCTTCATTCCCCTTCCATCCAGTGGATTGTTTGCCGTTGCAGAGTGTTGTCAAGATGCTCGCCAAAGCAACATTGGCGTTGTCCGCCTTGAGCGTTCTAGTCTCAGGCAAGTGAGCGTTGATCAGACGTTGTTTGAATCGAGGCTGACGAGTTGAACAGCTCAAACCAACACCGAGCGTGTCATCCCGACCCTCAGCCCTCAGATCAATGCGGCTCCGAGCCTGACACCGACCATCTACGACCAGGATGCACCTGACCCACAGCAATGTCCTGGCTACAAGGCCGCGAATGTCGAGCAGACTTCCAATGGCTTCACCGCGGACTTGACGATTGCTGGGCCTAATTGCCAGGCTTTTGGTAATGATATCGCTGCTCTATCATTAGAAGTGCAATATCAGACCAAGCAACGTTTGAATGTCAAGATGTACCCTCGTTATATCTCCGACTCGAATTATACGACGTACATTCTGTCGCCGGATCTGGTTCTCGAGCCTGAGGCGGACGGCCAGACGACGGCGGAGAGTAGCGACCTCAAGTTCGACTGGAGTAACGAGCCTTCTTTCCAGTTTAAAGTGACCAGGGCAAGCACCGGCGAGGAGCTGTTTTCGACGTACGGGCATGTCATTGTGTTTGAAGACCAATTCATCGAGCTCAAGACGAACATGGTCGACGACTACAATGTCTATGGACTCGCGGAGAACATTCACGACTGGCGTCTCGGTAACAACTACACGCAGACCTTTTACGCCGTGGATGCTGGCAACACCGTCGACGGCAATGTCTACGGGACATACCCTTGGTACCAAGAGACACGCTACAACAGCGACGGCAAGACGACTGCGCACGGCCTCTATGCTCGTAACGCTCATGGACAGGAATGGTTGCTCCGCAACAACAGCTTGACCTACCGCACGCTCGGCGGCAGCTTCGACTTCTACTTCCTCAGTGGCGAGGACGATAGCGGCCATTCGAGTGCTCTGACGACGATCCAGCAGTATATCTCCGGCTGTGTCGGCCTGCCGGCTATGCAGCAGTATTGGACTTTTGGCTTCCATCAAACTCGTTGGGGTTACGAAAATATTTCTGTTTCGCAGGGTATTGTTGATGGGTACCGAGAGCATAACATTCCTTTGGAAGCGCTGTAAGTCATGCCGGAATAAGATCTCTGTGTCTCGTCGCTGCTGATTGGGTTGCTTGATCGGATGGCAGGTGGCATGATATTGATATCTACGATCTTTACCGTGACTTTACTAACAACGAGGTGACGTATCCCGTGATGGGCATGCGTCAGTTCGTCGCTGGTTTGCATGCCGCTGGGCAGTACTACGTTCCTATTGTAGACTCAAATATCTATGCGCCTAATCCAGAGAATGCTTCGGATGCGTATGAGCCGTGGTCTCGCGGTGCTGAGCTGGGGACCTTCATTAGGGATCCGACGACTGGAGGTGAGTCACCCTGTGTTCTTCTATATGTTTATGAATATTTGCTGACCCAACCCAGACTCCTACCTAGGTAAGTTAGACCACCGGCTTTGTCAAAATCGCAGCCACTAAAGCAAAATCAGGGGACAATTGGCCAGGCTTCTCCTCCTGGGCTGACTGGCTCCTGTCTTCCTCCCAAACCTGGTGGACCGACGAGCTCGTACGCTGGCACAACGATACGCCCTTCGACGGCATCTGGATCGATCTCTCCGAAGCCTCGAGCTTCTGCGTCGGCAGCTGCGGTAACGACCGTCTGACCGAGAACCCGGTGCACCCGCCGTTCCTGTTGCCCGATGATGAGCTGAACGCTGACTTTAGATACCCGGACGGGTTCAACGTGACTAACGCCACCGAGGCTGCGTCTGCGAGCGCGGCGTCTGCGAGTCAAGCGAGTGTGCTGAGTACCACGACGATACTGCCAGTGCCTACGACGACGACTAAGGGCAGGACAGAGCCGACGCCGGGCGTAAGGAATTTGAATTTCCCGCCTTATGTGCTTAACAGTGTCCTGGCTGGTCACTCGCTCTTGAAGAGTAGTATTGCGCCGAATGCGACGCATAATGACGCTTCCAACACCACGGAATACGTGAGTCAATCAGCCCGACTGCTTACGCCTCCGACGAGACGCGTGTCAAGCTGACCGGTCTGATCGAACAGGCAATCCACAACCTCTACGGCTACCAGATCAGCAACGCGACCTATCACGCCCTGCTCTCCGTCTTCCCCACCAAACGCCCCTTCACCATTGGCCGCAGCACCTTCGCCGGCTCCGGCCGCACCACCGCTCACTGGGGCGGCGACAATACCTCCACCTGGGGCAGCATGTTCCTCTCCATCTCCCAAGCCCTCACCTTCATGATGTCCGGGTTGCCCATGTTCGGCGCCGACACCTGCGGCTTCGCCGGGAACACGGACTTTGAGCTCTGCGCGCGCTGGATGGAACTCAGTGCTTTCTTCCCCTTCTACCGCAACCACAACGTCAAAGCTACGATTTCCCAGGAGGCTTTCCGCTGGTCTTCGGTCGCCGAGGCGTCGCGGAGGGTGATGAGCGTGAGGTATAGCCTGCTGACGTATATGTACACGCTCTTCCACGCTGCGCATACCAAGGGCGACACGGTCATGAGAGCTTTGTCCTGGGAGTTTCCCGACGACGAGGCGCTCGCGGGCGCTTATGCGCAGTTCATGCTGGGGCCGTCGTTGCTGATCACGCCGGTTCTGGTGCCGAACGTGGATACCGTGCAGGGCGTCTTCCCGGGTATTGGTCAAGGTGAGGTGTGGTACGATTGGTACACTCTCCGCGAGGTCCACGCCCAGCCCGGAGAGAACGTGACAATGAGTGCGCCGCTGGAGCATATTAATGTGCATATCCGTGGTGGGTCTGTCTTGCCTCTGCAGGCGCCTGGCTATACTACGGCGGAGACGAGGCGGAATCCTTACAGCTTGGTCATCGCGCCTGATGTCAACGGCGAGGCGAGTGGGAGCTTGTACCTGGATGATGGCGAGAGTTTGGTTCAGGACGCGACGAAGATGGTGCAGGTAAGTCCCTCACTCCCCTCTTTCAGAACCCACAATGCAGCTACTATGAGCCGGGCCGCGCAAGCGCTGACGCGAGTCCCTGAAAGTTCACCTACAAGAACCACTGCCTGAACGTCAGCGTCAACGGTACTTACCATGTCACGCCGCCGCTCGCGAGTATCGCCATTGCTGGCATGCCACACGGTGCGCCAAAGCACATGCGCATGAATGTCGGTGGGCAGGAGTGCGAGACCGGCAAGCTCAGCATGAAGCACGAGCATGATGTCTTGCATATGAGTGGGCTGGAGCACTTTACCGGCCATGGGGCGTGGGAGGGCGATATGGAGATGAAGATGTGGCATTGATGAATTTTTGCGTTTCTTGCACACACCTACCTACCTTACCTGCTTGTAGTGAAATCTTGATCAAGATCGATGGGAAGAACAAATGAGAGAAGCGCTGATCGCTGCTTACTTGTACGTACCTTAGTCCATCTTGGCTCTCAAAAGATGATCAAGAGACTGCAACAGCGTATATCAAACGACCACCGCAGGCACAACCGTGCTTCCCAGTCCCCACGGCATGGGAGCGGATTGACAATTGTCTTCGCGAGCGGTTTGAAGACGGTACCCGGGTAGCAGGGGGTTTCCAGCTGTGCGTGATTGGTACGTAGAACACAAAGAGCTTTCCGGGTTCGTAGTCTGTACGGTGATGAGATTGTTGGGATAAGATATATACTTCTCAGCCGCCGTTGTTTTCTTGCGTGATTCCGAGCCACCATGAGGATAGGCCCCAGAGAACCGTTTGGGAGACGTTTGAGTGACAGGCTGGCAAGCTGGCACCCCCCTCTGTCTTCTTGAAATAGTATGAGTCGTGATTGACACGTTGGGGCCCGGAGCTATGTGACTATAAGGTATCGATCAGTAACGTCGTTCCAAACATGGTATGAGTTTCATGAGGAACTCCACTGCTTCCCCGAGACCTTTGCTTGGAATAAGATATTGAGTACTTCAGGCAGGCAAGGGGGTCGAAGGTTCGGAGATCCAAAGGAACCTGGGAAACATGTCTATGAGGTGTTCATCTACCGAGTGGCTATCGACCTCATCACCTTCTGCTGGGCGAGTGCGGGCTGTGCGGGTCTCGTGCTGGTGCTGGATATCGATTGAGCAAGGATTTGCACGGCGAGATGGTCCCTTTTGGCCATCAAGTGATGATTGATTATTGATGGGACGATTGATGACCTTCAACTATAATCAAAAGGCCGGTTATGGTCGACGATCCGTGTAACTCTATAGGGGACGTCTGTAGGTACTAGTAACCTTAGCGCCGTCGGCTGGTCTCACTTGCTCGGTCTCAGTCCCTTTAGTGTAATACCTCCGTCCCTAGCCAGACTACTGTTGTCTCTTGTACCTTTTGCACGGTACCTTGTCCTCTGTACATACATACCTACCATATACCACTCTGACCGGCATAATGGAATCCTCAACGAGTCAAAGCCGAAGCCGGGCCCTGCACTGATGGAAGCGCCATGGGCATTGCCGGGATCGAGCTCATTTGAACGTGCAGGTGCAGGCTGCAGATGCGCTGCTGCACGACCCCCGCGAACTCCTGACCATCGAACGTCACCTGCCGTCTATCCTGTCCGGTGTTTGGTAGAACCTTGAGCTAAGGACGTAGCGTATGCACCGCGAGAACACAAGACTCCCAAGGTTGTGCTTGACCGAAGGCGTGCAAAGGCAAGAGCTAGGCAGGGTGCCTCAGCGGCAGCAGGACATAGCAGACGGCGACAATGGCAACTGCCACCGCCAACGCCGGCTGGACACACGCAGTGCCTCTGGATGAGACCAATGGCTTCGCCCAGCCGCAACGAGCGGATACCATGCGATCTCACGACTCACGGCAGTCTGGATTTGGAAGAAGCGCCTCATCACGCAGGCCTAGCGACTACAACATACAATCCGACTCTGAAGCTACCGGCACCCGGCGAGCTTCCATAAGAGCCAACAATGCCTCGAACTTTCGCAAACAATCGCGCAGTGCATTGCGTGAGGATCGCAAGAAAGCCCAGGGTAATACAGATGATTCGGCATGGATCCACCGGGACAAGCTGGCAGAGATAGAGATACGGGAGATGGAGGAGCTGGGTGTACATGTGCGGCAGTCCCGGAGGTCAACCAGTGTTGGTCCGGATGGGCACGACCGGGCGAGTAGATCCATGAGCCGGTCTGGCACCCACAGACGAAAGAGCAGGGATCGTGATAGTGAGTATCTTGAAGAGCCGCTCAACCCGCATTACTCGAGCTTCGACGACTTCAGTAAGCGGAAGCGGGTGTCTGCGATACCGGCGGCAGAGGATGAAGACGAAGTGTCGTTCGATCCCAATGTCGACTCAGAGTTACGAACACCCGAAGAGATTGCGGCGGAGCGAGCTGTGTACAAGCGACACATGATCCGGCCTAGCACGTCACGCATTCCGATCTCGAAAGTGAGTCCGGTGCCGATGCCGCAGACGGTGGTGGACAGGGACTCGCCCTTGCCGCGTAGCAGACATGGCAGTGGTAGGTGGAGCGGCAACTGGGATGAATTGCAGTATGCTAGACGCGCAAGGAGTGGAAGTATCGGTAGTCAAGTGCTGCTAGACGACCTCGATGGTGCCCAAATACCTTCATATCCGCCAGGCTCGCACGCAGCCAGCTCTAACGAGAATTCGCCACCGAAGGCCCGCATGCCCAGCAAAAGCGCGCCTCGATCTGGTGCACGGAAGACGTCAGGCGTCAATGGAACTGCCCGGCCAGGTTCGTCGCACATGAACAAGGCGCGCGCAACGTCAACCGCAAGGCAACGTGAACCTTCCGGCTCCGGCCACAAGCCACGTCCTTCTACAGGCCACGCACCTGAAGGCGAAGCACCGTGGATCGCGTCCATGTACAAGCCAGACCCACGTTTACCGCAAGACCAGCAGATCCTTCCAACGCACGCCAAACGTATGATGCAAGAGCAATGGGAGCGAGACGGCAAGACAGGCACGGCATACGATCGGGACTTGAACCTCTTGAATGACACACAATGGCAGCAACAGCAACAGCAGCAGCAGCAACAACATCAGCAACAGCAACCCGGCGCCCAAGCTCTCACGGACCAAAATCACTGGCCCCACGAGCACACCCACACGCACCCGACCAGATCCTCCCCTAACGACCAAACCTGGCCCTTAGCCCCCACGTACCCTTCCTCCCCCATCAAACCCGACGAACCCAAACGCCCCGGCGCCAGCAGCGGAGGCGGTGGCTACAAAATCACGCCTACAATCACCACCCCACCACCTATCCAACGCACCCCTACCATCCCCGCCACTACCACCACCGCCGAAGCCACCAGGCTCCACGACAATAGAAATAACAACAACAACAGCACCGCGGCAGCAGCAGCAGCAGCAGCAGCACCAATGAACGCGACGCCCCGCCTCCCAGACTTCGACGAGAAGGAGTTACCAGAGCCGAAGAAAGGGTGCTGTTGCATTGTGATGTGAAGGTTGCGGCTCCTCGTCCGATGGGCAAGACCCGCCGTCTTTTTTTTTCTTCTCTGTTTGCGCCTTTGCCGTAAAACAGGCGGGGCTGGTTTTTTTTTTCTTTGGTTTTTGTGTTGTTATTGTATTATACCCCAAACTTCGACGACGTTTATTTGCTTGCTTTGTCTCTGCTTTCGGAAAGGATGGATGGAAGGGAGGGAGGGAGGGAGGAAAGGAAGGAGAGGAGAGAGAAGGAAGGCAGGAGAGAAGGAAGGCAGGAGAGAAGGAAGGAAGGGAGGAGAGAAGGAAGGGAGGAGAGAAGGAAGGAAGGGAGAAGAGAAGGAAGGGAGGAGAGAAGGAAGGGAGGAGAGAAGGAAGGGAGGAGAGAAGGGAAATGAACCAAAGAGGAGAGGGTAAGAGGTCCACGAGGCTCTGATTGCGGAAATTTCGGTCGTTTGCAGAAGGGAGGGAGGGCAAACTACTGCCGCGTAACTGCATCATCGCTTCTTCTCATTTCTCCAACTCTTTTTCTTCTGTTTTTATGGCCTGGGTCAACTGTGGACAGGGTTTTCGGAGACTTTTCTTCGTTTCTTTCTTTTAGCGCTTCTGCGGCTTTTGATAGCGTTATAGCGGATGTCTTGTTTCTTCTTGTTCTTCTTCTAATCCTTCTTCTTGGCGGTCTTCGAGAGTGCGAGAGAGGGAGAGAGAGAGCAAGCACGCGAGTCATATACATCTACCTGATATACTAATGCACGACGGCGAAATGCTTTCCCTGCTTAGTCCTTTGGGTTCTCTCTGGTTCCGGCACACCCCATTGAGGCGGGAGTTTTGCTGGGATATCTTTGATCAGCGGGAATTATGCATATATGGTGGGTTGTGGCTACAGGTGAATACATGTGTCTAGGTGAATCACACCTTTTCTTAAGGTTACAGAACAAAGATGCTACCAGGTAATTCTGTCGAGAAGGCCGCTTCTATGGGGTTCCTAACTGACATCGCTAGAGAATCTGCAAAAGAAAAGATAAGAAAGAAAGATCTTTGGGGTTCTTTTTATCTTCTCCTCTGTTCGTGTGGTGTGGACGGTCTTTGAAGAGTAGCTGACTCGCCTTGCCTGAACTTCACTTACCTTGCCATACCATATCTTAACTTTCTTTACCTTGGCTTTCCTGACCTTACTCTGACTAAAGTACCTACCTACCTACCTTAACTTAAGATCGACGCATAAACTCGAAAATCTTACTCGAGCGCACGCGAAACGCGGTATCCTCACTGTCGTCCCCCTTTGCCTGTCGCTGATGAGCCTGGTGAGCCTGGTGAGCCTGCTGCTGCTGCGGTACACTCGCAAATTTTCCTCTTCGCTCCGGCCACGGCGGGAGGGGTTTCATCAGTACCAGCGGCCTTGTTGAAGTAGCTAGCATTGTTTGTTCAGGCTTCGGCTTCGGCTTCGGCTTCGGCTTGGGTTTCGGCTTGGGTGGCACAGCTGCTCTTGCCATTGCTCTTTGGGGTTTTGCCTGTACTGGGTCTGGTGGAGTGGCAGCAGACACGTCCGTGATGTTGTTGTTGTTGTCGTTGCCGCCGCCGCTGGACGCGCTCTTAGGCGCACGCGCACGCCCTTCCAGCGCACGCAGCGTCTCGCTATGAGCGATTTCGGCGCGAGCGAGTGTTGTCATGGAGCTGCGGAAGAGGCTGCTGGTCTCGGAGCCTGTGGTGTGGAGGTGAGGTATGGGGTTGAGGGGTTGAGGGGTTTTGGGGTCGAGGAGTGTGAGGGTGGTTGGGGTGAGGATTGAGGAGGTTGGAGAGTAGGTGCTTGTTGGGGTGGGGATTCTGGAATAGGTGTTGCGAGGTAAGGAGTTGATCTTGGGGTTAGAGGCGGCGGTTGCTGTTGTCCGGGAAGTGACTGGGCTTAGCGATGTGTTGTTGGGCTCGGTCGAGTTGTTGTCCTTGTATGCTGCAGATGCTCGGTGTCTGCGAGTACAATCCGAATCCCGCCATCCCTCCCCCTTTACCTCCCTGGCAACGACATCACCCCCTTCCTCTTCCCACTCCCTCGCCCCATAAAGCCCCAACAAACTCTCCAACTCCAGATCCAGATCCAACTCCAACTCCGCATCCACCTCCCTCCCTCCCCCACGAACCTCCCCACCCACATAACCCCCAAACCCACCACCCTCCCGCTCCATTTCCACCCCAGCATCCCTAATAAACCTCGCAAGCTCTCCCGTAGATTCCACCACGGTCCTCGCATCCCTAGGAGCCAAAGGCTCAGCCTGATGCCTATAGCGGCGAATGAATCGGGAAAGTTCTCTGACGCTGTGGTGTTCGCCGCGGGCATCGCGAGGGGTGTAAGGGGTTGTGGGGCGGCAGCGCCATGTATTGTGGTAGATGGGTGGATGGGAGGTATTGATGGAGGAGCGTGCGGGGTTGGTGTTTACGCTAAGGGAAGATTGTCGTTGTTGATAGGGTTGCGGATGGTAGATGCTGTCTTGGAGAAGCGGAAACTTATCCGTGCTGTTTGAGGAGTGTTGATTACTCCCAGGCAGAGAATCCGCAGAGCCGTCGAGCCCATCCGACCGTCCCAGCAGCGGTATCGTCGTCGTTGATGACATCACTTCCCTCTCAACTCTCGAAGCCCCTGCCCGCCCCAAACGAGAAGGCGCCTCGAAAATCCCAAAACCCTCCCATCCCGCCCCAACACACCCCCTCCGCCCCCTCGGCCCCCCAATCTCCGACCAACAACCCCTCAAAATCTCCAAAACTCCCCTCACCTCCCGATTCCTCAAGCAAAACCCCAACCCCTCCCGCGCATAATCCACCTCCCCCATCTCGAGCAGCCTTAAACCCCTTAGACAAACCTCCAAACACGCCTCAGCCTTGACCAGATTCCCCAACTCCCACTCCACGAGGCCAAGTAGATAAGGCGTCAGCAACCCTAAAGCCCTTCCGTCCGTTTGGACTGCTGCTGCTGTTTCGAGAGTTTGGGCCGCGGCGGCGTAGGAGCCGAGGCGGGCCTGGATGAGGCTGGTGTTGAGGGTGCACTGGGTGCTCGCTTCTGGGTTTCTGGGGAGCAGAGTTGTGGCGAGGTGGGTGAAGGTGGTGAGGGCGCCTTTGTATTCGGCGTTGTGGTAGAGGAGGGCGGCGTGTTCCCAGAGGTCGAGGTGTGCGTTGGAGAGGTTGGACCGGCGGGAGGCTGGTTTGCGGGGGTTTGGGGGCTTGTGGAAGAGGGTAGAGCGCCAGGAAAGCGGCATGGGGGCTTGGTTTTGGGTTTGGGTTTGGGTTTGGTTTTGGGTTTGATTTTGATTCTGGTTTTGGTTTTTGGGATGCGGTGGAAGATAGTTTGCATTTGCAGGGGATGAGCGCTTCGCAAGCCTGGCTCACGGCATAGGACCGCCACGTGGTGGTGGTGGTGGTGGTGGTGGTGATGATGATAATGATGATGGGAGCGTCTTGTTCACGGGTCGTGTGGTCTCTAGCATGCACTGTGGACATCCTACGCCTTTAGCACAGCCCCACCCTTGTGTCCTTCAGTCATTACTATACTCTTCAACCCCCCCATCCACCCTTTCCCCTCGAGGCAACGAAGCCAACACAAGAACCTCGTAAGCCGCTAGCCCCGGACCCTCAACCACCTCAAGCATATCAAACCTCGAGCGCAAGACATCTTCATACTCAACCCAATCACTCCGATGCCCAAACCACACAACACCCTCCAACGCCCCGCCCAACGCAGCCTCCAAGTACCCCACCACCAACCCAACCTGTCGCGGATACACAAAAATCAGCGTCGAAGCCAAGACCGCCTGAGGATGCAGGGACTCCGTGCTGGAAACTCTCAGGACACGATCACGTGGGAGATGCGTGTTCGCGCACGAAGGCACCTCGACGCCGTAGATGTTTAGGGAGCCGCATGCTAGGTTGAATAGCAGGGTTTCGAGGAGGCCGCTGCCGCTGCCGATGGAGAGGATTAGAGCTGGGGGAGAGGGGAGGTGGTGTAGGAGGGTGGTGAGTAAGGGGTGGGAGAGGGCTGCGCAGCAGTCTGGGAAGTGGCGTGGGGTTTCTGACAGCTGGCTTAGGAGGGCTTTCATTGTTTTTCTTTTACCTTGTCCTTGCGAAAGGGGGTCTGTTGTCGCTGGGTTGCCACTTGCTGTAGTAGTGGATGTTGCAAGCTGGCGCTATAGAAGGTAGGCTTAGGCTTCGTTGTTTGAGAAGACTTGAGGGCTTCCGGCACCGTTGGGTTGGATTGGCTGCAGGGCACACTCGCCACAAGGTACTGCAGGGCAGATATGCCGGGGGGGGGAAGTCGTGGCAGTGTCTGTGTGAATCACCGGGCGTGCATACGCTACGTCCATGCACATGCGCATGCAGGCCCGGTGCTGTACGTAGACGTACGTATATGTATATGCAGGTTCGAAACGCTCTACGTCGGCAGGCTCGGAAAGTCGTCTAGAGTGGCGACGGTGTTGTTGTTGATGTACTTGAGTATATTGGGTGGCAAGGCCAGACGGTGTATAGCATCTTACGGCGTCGACGCTGCAAAGACACCTCTCTCGTTAATCGTACTGCCTTTTTGTATTGAACCCCGTAAGGGGGTACTAGACGGCTCAATATAAATCACGTGCTTAATACAAAATCTAACTTAAATGTCTCAGTCTATAGTTTATTTTTTTAATTAGACATAGCTAGATCTTGAAGACTTAATACTAGCTAGCGGCAGCGCCCTTTTGCTCTTTTAAGGGCCTATAGGCTTGTCTAGTCAAAGCTAGCTATTGTTAATATTTACTTATTATAGCGTGCGTTACTCCTTGTTACAATAACTCCGTATCATCTCTCTTGAATTCTGTGTTACCTTACAAGCACTTCTAGCTATTCTAAGGCCTCCCTCCTAGGCAACAATACTTCTCTACTGCTCGTACTTTCTGTATAGCGCTTACTATGTTTAAAATATATCAATGAATATATAGCTTCTGCACCTGTAGTAGCTTGAATTTGCGCGCCCTTTATAGCATGAACAATTAACAAAGAGCTAGTTCACACTGCTGTAGGGACATTTTACTAACTACCTCTCTAGAGTACGGACCATTAATAGTATAGATTCTTTAGCTAGCAGCAGCCTATCTAGTGTCTTTAGCGCATTTTAGTAATACTCAGCAAGCTTTACTTTGTTAAGAACAAATGATAGACTTACTGTCTTAGAATCTATTTCTTAGTACAATCTAGCCATTGTGTGTTGAGTTATTAGGTTATCAAGTTGGCATAACACTAATGCGTTCATTTTGTATTAAGCATATAGTGTGCATTGACTCGTCCAATATCCCCTTACGGGATTCACTAACGGTACGATTATGGCTCATACTCTAGGGGGAGGAGGCCGAGGGCAAGGAAGCAGCTTGAGGCTTGAGCTCTTTCAGCTCGCGCTGCGCTGCACGAGAGTCTGTGCGTCACGGCCCGGAAAAACAATGATGCTGTCAGAGACTGCAGGCACATCATGTCACACAACCTAAGGCGGCAAAATAAGCGCTTAATGTGGATTGGGTTCCCCTTGCCTCTCGTATCTCAGCCTCTTGCTCAGGTAGGTGGATGCCTTGGATCTGCGCCTATACCTCGGCTCGTGGAGAATTTCAAATGCAAGGAAACTCCAAGCACCCGACCCGCGCGACTGACTGTCAGGACTTACCTAGAACAGCTAATTGACGCGCTGGAATATCACGACGGGATACCACTCCAATGATAATGCTGAATCGGGCAGTCGCACATATTCCAATAACTACCGATGGGGTCAGTCAGTATTCAACCTAGTCCACTTTTGCAGACCCAGAAATAGATATCTTACTGAACGTTCAGACGATCTTGTCTTGCTGGTGTTGGAGGAGTGGCCGAGATCTGCATGCACTCGCCACCTTTGCACCGCCTCACGCCTCATGCGATGTGTATGCACGCTGCTGGACTTCCCGGGTACCAGGACTGTACCAGGACTTCTGCCCGCTCCGCTCGTGTCTGGCCGTGTTGCTTCGGATTCATGTTTCCTTTTCGCTTGATAGGTACCTACGATATGCATGTGGGACTTGAATCATCTGACAAAGCACCTTAAGTCTTCCAGTGAAGAAGTCCTGAAGTGAAGAAGTCTTGTTAAGCGCTTGTGCGACTCGACTCGTTGGAGTAGTCGCCGGTAAGGATGACCCCGGCGGGCGCCCGTTGGTGACCGCATTTCGCCCGGGCCTTGGGTGTACCGCCATTCTGGTTGGCTTTGCAACGTCACTAGCTCCCGCCCTCTCACGATGCACCGCGTCCACTCGTCGCTGTGGTCCCTCCTCCACCCAGCACCCACAACGGCGGCCAGCAAAACCCTCGCAATTGCCCGGCCCGGAACACCCTCCGCGCTCATGGCTTGATGCGCCCGCCTGAAACAGGATGTGCCTCCGATCATGGCGGATGGGCCTTGGACAGGTGAGGTTCCGGACGGGGCAGGCTTCGAGAACGACGAGCGGGAAGGAGGGGAGTGGTGATCGATGACCTGACCTGCCTCCCGTCCGAGACTCCCGTTATTCCGCGCAGCTTGTTATACTACCGCTGCTATGGCTGCTATGGCTCCTATGGCTATAGGCTCTGTCGGTATTGGCAGATGTTCGCGCTCCGCTGCAGTTCGCAGGCGATCGCATGCTGCTCGGCAACATCCCCCCTCCTCCGAAGCAGCGCGCATCAACTCTGTCTGCTAACGTTCGGCGAGGGGAAAGTATGGCGGATATGGTGCCTAAACGGTGCATGACGCGACAGCCGATCACTTTCGACACTGACACAGGGCAAGGTACACGACTATGCCAACTCCAGGCGCGTGGAAGCGATCTCGCATGGTGGCTCCATCTCCGTCCGCGATGCCAATAGACCAGACGGCGAGCATTGGCGGGACGCGCACCATGTCGTGAATCCGCGCTGCATGAAGCCGTCGAGCTGGGGCGAAACGCAACGCGCAAGTCTGCCATCGGGAACCCCACCGAGTGACAGAGACCAGCAGCAACTCCCGAGCTGGACGCAGCTTGAGGCAGAAAATACACGCACTTATTATGCACGTCGTGAAGCTACTGCACGCTGCATGCAGCTGCTCGATGGTGTCTGCGCGTGGCCACAAAAACTGGCAGCGCTGACCGTGGCTTAGCTCGGACGAGCGCGATCCCGCTTTTGCGCCTATAAGGGTAGCAGCCCCGGCCTAGACACTCACACTGAACTGCCTCTGAGCATCGCGACCGACCCTCGCCCACAGCGCCACCTCATTCGCCGCCCACCCCCAGATCCTCCCCTTCACCCCTCCCTCGCACCCACGGCGCGCTTCACATACCATCTCGTCATTGTCCGTCGTTGTGTCCACCAAGACAAATCCTCGTTGTTCATCTTTTCCATTTTACTTTTTTCCGCACGCCCAGACGTCGCCCACCCATCGCATCGCTTACATCATCCGCTAGCCGGACATGGTCAGCCTTTCTACCGCTCAACATCCACATCCGCATACAGTAATCGGCATGCCGCTGCAACTATTACCAGCGTCCGCCCAGGCCTTCGCGCCCCGCTCCGCGCCTACAATCGTTTTGAACGCCAAGGTTGAGCCTTGGTTAACCCAAACGCTGAAACGCATCAACAAGATCAAGCGCCCACTCAACAGTGTTCCACAACACTTCCGCTGCCTTACAGAAACGCTTGGCGGGCCTGCCGCGATATGGCAGCTCGCATCCCTCATGCTTCCCAAGGCCCCCGACAGCGAGCTCCGCAAGGATTCCAACCCGTTAATAGAAGCGCTCTTCAACTTCCAACTCATCCATGTCGAGGCATATGTCGTCCACATCGACATGGTGTCGCAGCATGAGGTCGCGTTCAAGCTCACGCCGGAGACGATCGAGTCACTCGTCGATTACCACAAGGATATCTACTCCGTCGACTCGTCTTCGAGCACCTGGAGCTGGCCTGAAAAGGAGACCCAGGTGAAGAAGATGCAGGATGAATTTGTCCAAGCCGCAAATCGATTCGTGTTCAGAACCGGTGTCCGCGCTTTGGAGGGTCTCGAGGAGGAAGGTGCCGGCGAGCTCCTCGACGGTCGGTCAGAGGACGTCAAGAGCTCTATCTTGAACCTCTTCCAGCCTCTCCTGCCGCCGCCGCCAAGGATCGTCGACGTCTTCCACCCTGCGCCTATCTTGCCAAACTCAACCATCGCCGGCGGTTGGTGGGCGCCTGCTCAACAACTCGCGCCACCGCCGCCGCCGCCCCCGCAGCCAGTGCCGATGGATTCATGGAAAGTTTTGCCTTCTACACCTTCACCGACGGCGACCTCTTGCAGTGACAGTCAGTCCAATGCCCTCTGGCAAGACATGAACCACATGGGCGCTGTCCAGCTGCCATCGCCGACGCCATCGTATAGTCAGCCGTTTTCCTCTGCGTCAGCGCAGTGTTACAGCTCACCCGAGTGCTTCGCGCCAATACCGGTAATGCCGTTCCCGAGCATGTTGCCAACGAACTGTGGCACAGACATGGGCATGGGCGGTTACAGCGATTTCGGCTGGAGTCAGACAAACTTCGCTCCTCAGTACGCCACTACAGTGTGAGTGAGCCGACCAGGGCGAGGGACGTCTGCACTCCACCACGGCCGACCGTCGCTGTAATGGCCCCCTCATCCCACCTCTGTCGGCGTGTCCTGGCTAGACAACCGCATCAACCACCGAGTCCTCTTCTTTTCTCCACCTTAGGGACAACTTGAGAACGGTACAGGGTCTGGCTTCCGGATGAATGCGACACACGACTATGAACATATTCCTTTCAATGCGATGCGATGCGATGCGATGCGATGCGAAAAATGATACCCGATGTTGATCGTCACCCAATCTTCCTTGCGGAAACTAAAACACTGAACACCACCACACCACATACACAGACACACACACATACACAATCGGGAAAGGCATTATTGGACAAACAAGCATTTCAGGCCAAGGCGTTCTACTGCTAGCGTTTCTTCTTCTCTGTGTGTCTCCCTCTGGCAGGAACACTTTTCCCGGATCAACGCGATGCATATGGGTTCCACCTTACCTTTTTCCTGGGAAGAACTATGGAGTGGCACGCACTGCGCATCAGATTGGAGCGGGAACAAGAAAGAAAGAGCTTACACGACCTCGCGGTCACTCCATCAACAACACGGGCGGGTCATCGTGCTTGCAAGCAGGAATGGAGGCCTTTTTGCGCTTTTGGGCTGTTGGATCCTTTCTCTCGACATGGACTGGCTCCATGTTATACCTCTTTGCTCTCTGGTTTCTCTGGGTTTACATCACGACATCTGGTATGTCTCGATACACAAACGGGGCTTTCCTGAGAGAGACTGGGCTATACCTTTTTTTTCTGGCGGTGGGACGGTCGAATGGTTGGTTGATCGATTGGCTGGCCTGGAAGGTACCCCCGAGATCTGCTATACACTCCGGTCGGCAGAGCCTCGCCTTTCTTGCATTGCAGAAGGTGCGGGTTCGGACAGCGGATATAGCGGCTCGAGCGTAGTGACGAGGGTCAGTCAGTCGATTTTCCGCCTTCTTTCCGCGCCCACAAACTTCAAAAGTCAAAGTCTTTTTCTTCTAACGGACTGGTTCCCGGAAGAGAAGAGACTCAGCTTTTGAACGTCGGATTCTTAGCCCGGTTCTTTTTTCTGAGAGGTTATCTTCCCCCGCTCTGAGCGACAGCGGCTGGGGTTTCTTTTACCGCTGGGACTCGAATTTTATTAATTATGATGGGGTTCTTGCTTCCATCATCACCAACCCCTACAAACACCCCTCATTATACTCCTTCCTTCTGGACTGGGTGGAACGGGATTTGTTGGATGGGACGGGAGACTTTCCTGGCCGCGCTCCCGCAAAAACGAAGGGGCTTGTTTCCAAACGCTAGTCGGGAGGAGGTAGACTTGCCTACTTTTTTTTTTTTTGGAGCAGCGGTGGTGGTGGTGGTGGTGGAGGTGCTGTCGGGTCGGGTCGCCTTGAGTGGCCTTGACTCGTCCTCCGTTTCTTCTTCTTCTTCTTTTGGGAGAAGAAGGGGATGGAGGTGCGCTGGAGAGCTCCTTTGCGGCGGCGGCGCTTGATGCGCGGCTTGGCTGCGGGTGGGGCTGAGTGGGTGCTGGTCGCCCCTTGGCTTTTCCATTGTGTCCGTGTCCTGGAGACATATGGATGAGGGCTGTAGAGCTGGATCTCTATAGCTGGAGGTTTTTCTAAGTAATCGGTTAATCTTTGTACTCAAAAACTCAACCCATTTTTAATATTTGAGGACGAGTGTCACTTGTGGTGTATACTTCGGTAGTGACAAAATCCGAAGTGGCCACAGAGCCTTCAAAAACCTTGTAAAACGTACAAATGTCAAGGAACGACGCCGAAATTTTACTATAGTAGCTAGTAGCCGTCGTGGACACAGTTAGTCTATATGTCTTAAAGACTGTTTTCCGGGCGTATGTACCGTATATACCGATTCTCGTCGTTCTTTAAAAGGGTAGTGTTCCCTTCGAAAAATCCGCTATAAGCGCGGAACGAAGCGCGCCTCTGGCCAGCTACTTCGGACTTGTCACGAAGGTACCGAAGTAGATCGTCTAAGAGACATCTCGAGACCTCAGCACCACATGGTGTGAGCGATAGCCCCTTTCTCTCCTGCTTCCAAAATTTACATCTTCCCAACTCCAGCCCTCGGCTCCTCTTGGCCTCCACCCTCTCCTGCCCCCCTTCACCTTCCTCCTCCTCTCCCCTAAAACCATCACCCTTTCACCCCCCTCACAACCCAAAGCGGATCCCTCCCTCCTCCCCCCATCAACGCCATCAAAGCCCTCAAACCGCCCCCGCCCTCGCCCTCCCCCTCGCCCCCGCCACTAACCTTCCCATCACTCACCTCAACAATCTCAACCCCCTCCCAACCAGCAAAATGCAAAAAATCCCCTACCATCATCACCCGCTCCTCCTCGGACACCCGCAGCCACCGACTGATGGCTTTGGTGGGGAAACAGCGGTTACTGATGACCAGATGCACCGTCCCGCCGGGTTTCGTGGCGTGCAGGAGGGATGTGAGGATTTCGACGGGGGATGTGAGGTAGTCGGTTGAGACGACGTTGGTTGAGGCGTCTAGAAGTAGTAGCTCTTCTTCTTCTTCTGCGGGGGAGGGGTTCGAAGAAGAAGAAGACTCCAATGTTTCGGGGTTTGGCTGGGGGGGAATCACGCCGGCGGTTCGCAGAGCGGAGGCGATATCGGGTTTCTCGTTCAAATCTACGAGGATCCGGCCGTTGTTGAGCACGGGGTTTGCGGCCAGCTCTGCTTGGTTCATCCCGAGACCTGTGACGAGCAGGTCGCCTTTCTCCACCGCTTGCGTGATCGAGGCTGGGTAGTGGCTGACCCAGCTGGAACAGTAGTCGAGAATGCGGCCCTTGCGGGGGAGGACCTGGTCGTAGTAGAGTTGGAGCGATGCGATTGCCGCGTCGTCGATGTGCGTGACGAAGCGCGGCGTGCTGTAGAAGGATGGGTCCGGGGAGTTGTCTTGTTTGGTGAAGTCTGAGGGGTTGTAGGGCCAGGTTTTGTGGCGTGGGGTGTAGGGGTGGGTGGGGTAGGTGGGGTTAGGGGTGGTCGTGGTGGTGTTGGTTGTCATGGTTGCGGTGGTTTTTGGGGTGGAGTTTCCACGGGTGAGGACTGCGGCTGCTAGGAGGAGACCACTGGCGCTTGTTAGGCCGACGAGGGGGGTGGGTTTCAGGAGAGGCCGGAGGGTGTGGAGCATGGCATGGACCTGGAGGTTTACGAGCGCTCTGGGGGTTCGCTCACTTGGATTGGAGAGGCCCACCGGATTGGTCACACTGGTTTTGTCGATGTTTGTTCAGCGTCTGGTTTTGTGTTCGGATGGAATCCCCTCGGACACGCTGTAGACTGTTCAACAATATATTACATGGTCTGGACTAGAGCCAACATGAAGCGACCAACGAGGGTGGTGTCTAAGGGCCGATGACGTACATGACTTTACAATTCGTCCACAAAGTCGACGGACTGCACTGCACTTAATCCATCAATCCAAGGCAAAGGGGTCCGGTAAGGGGATTCAGTGTCCAACCTCAACTACCTTCTCATGCCTTGGTACTGACAGCAGTCTCCCCACATGACAAGCTACAGAAGCACACGCGAAAAGCAACCATGCAGGAATGTCCCGTGAATTGCACGAGATCTGAGAACGAAAGAAGAGCAATTGCAAGCGTTCGCTAGTGTGTCCACTCGATCTCAAAATTGACTGTTGTTCAGAATATCAGGTTTCCCTTGCCAGGGGGTAGCAATTGGAGGTGATGAGCATGTCTGCAATCTTCTTCTTACATGCGTAGTTTTACATGCGTAGTTTGTTTGCGCAGTCACTAAGAGCAGTAACTCTACACCGCCCTGACCATAGGAGCCAACTGCCCAGCATTCGCCCTCGTAATCAGCCTAATCACCTGCTCCGCCACAGCACCAAGTTTCCGGGTCTCTGACTCCACCACGCCGTCAGCGTTAGAGTCCGCCTCCGGAACCGGCGATTCGTGTCCATCTCCTTCGACGCCCTCGCCGTCAGCGGCAATCTCACGCCGCCGAAACAAGCTCAGCTCCGTCGACCGACCACCCGTCACACCCGCCTCAATCTCACGCAAGCGGAGAACCATGCCTGAGGGCCAATTTTCCGTCAAGTGCTTGATGCCGGGATCGCGGATCGTCGAGGCTTTGCTGGGCTGAGGACCGGGGACAAGGTCTATGGTGTGGATCTGCTCGAGACGCTCGAGAAGGTATGGGGTTGGCTTGTCCTTTTTTCCCTTCATCACTTTGGCAGAGGGTTTCTGCAGCCGCTTGGCGATCCAAGACGGTAAGGGTATTTCGAGCTCCGGCATTGCGTCGAGGGTGCCGCTTCCGGCTCCCATGGAAGTTTGGAGACGGCGTGTAAAGAGTTCGATCTGCTGAAGACTTTTGGGTTGTTCGCTGGTCTGCTTCATGTGCATGGCTGTGGTCCTGGTGAAGCTCAAGTCGACCGCCTCCCCTGGGAAATGAACTTGTAGTTCTTGAGTTTCGAGGTCGGCCTGTACGTCGAAGAGCTTCGGTTCATTGCTTGTATCTCCGGCGATGAAGTGATAGCTCGCCGCGATCCGCGGTAGCGCTTTAACCGCGTCGATGCCGTTTTTCAGGAACGGTGACGGCAAGAAGGAGGCGCGGAGATAAGGTCGGTGATGGTCGACGTCAGTCTTTTGCATGTCTGATGGTAAAGAAAGATCGGAGGGCGGAGCGGGCTGGAAGTATGAAAGCAGTTGCGAAAGACGAGGGACTTGACTCATAGTAATGAACGTGGAGTCGACGGGAAGCATTGTAGCTGGTTGGCTTTTCTTGCTTTGGGGCCTAGAGTCATCTGCTGGCCGGAGGAGTGTGCAGAACTTTGCAGTCCACTGCGCACGTTCGCCATCGGGCGAATAATTCCACACGGAGTGAACCCGACGTTGAGACGCCACCCTTTCGACCGCCGACGGAGTGTCTTGCAATATTCCAATCGCGTATTCAAACTGGGACGGCTTTGGCATCTCGAAAGCACCCGAAGTGCCATGAGGACTCGGCTCTGGTCTTCCGCTTGGCCTGACTGCAGCATTCACCTCAGCCTGGTTTTGGTGGAGTGGAGTCGTGGTTCTGAACAGTTGCGCAACACGATAGCGCCTCGGCAGGCTAAAGGCAGGATACTCGGCCAAAGCCAACTGCTCCACGTCCTCTGGATCGGACTTGCGGATGTTGGCCTTGCTACCAAGGCGAAAGGTCTGATCCATCACCATGACCGTCGTACTCGTAGCGGACGGGAGGTCTAGCAGAGAAAGCAATAAGCGTCGGGCGTGCGCCGCATGTTCTGCTCGCTCCGGCATGCTGTATATGCTGACCTTGGCGCTATTTGGCCAATTGGGCCTTTCGATCACACAGCCCGTGCGCTCAGATACGAAGTCGACGTCTTCCTTCTGAAACACATCGCACATTTGCTTCGGCCATCCGTTACGCCCAAGAAGGCTGTTGAAGACATGCAGGTTCATGTCCAGCTGCCGAACGTTTCCGAGTTTGCGCTGCAATGTCTGGGCAATGTCCTCAGCGTCGCGCCTCTTCGCAGTGACGCGTACTATATTGTCAGGCCGATAAGGTCTTATGTCCGAGGTCTGAAGCACGAGTTTCGCATTGATAAAGCTCTCAATGGCCGGTTTGTCGTCTACTTTCAGATCGAACAGCATCTTGATTTGCCACGGCTTGACTGATAGTTCAAGCTCGCCCAACTGTCGCTCTTCTGAGTATGTAGTGAGATTCCAGCGGACACGCATGATCTGATCCGCCAGCCGGGCTTTAGAAGACCCGATGTCGTTCTTGTCGACTAGAATACGTCCAATGCGCTCCTCGAGTGGAGACCGACCTGACCGCCAGGGGCTGACAAATATCCCTGCATCGTTGGCATCCACCTGCTGCACGAGCGGCTGTGCAGCAGTCGTCGCTGTACGCCCAGAGCTCACCAAATACTGCGCAAGCTGCCGCACGTTGTATCCAGCCACTAGCCGCTTGCCCAACCTTGCGAAGTCCTTACTCTCTAGAATATTGCTCTGCGGCCGAAGCTCCTCGATGCTAGCATTCACCTCCTCCTGCTTAGGTACGACCGTCTTGCCTGTGATTGCCGCCTCAATTTCCTCCGGGCTAAGGGGCACGTTGCTTGTGCTTTCGCCGACGAATCCACTTTCGCGAACGCTCAGCCGTGTACGCTGTTCGGGGGGATCCGGCACGTCCTCCATCAATATCACCTCGGACGGCTTGCCAAGCGAGTCCGTCGCCAGTTGCCCGGAAGTCTGGCGTTGCCTGCGGCCAGGCTTGCCAATAATCCGACCATAGGGCTGGATGTGGCGATAGACATAATCCCGTGGCTTTCTGGCCCTCTCCTGCGTAGGTCCCGGCTCATCGAGCTGTACTTGGTCCTGTTGGCGAAAGGGTGTTGTGGTAGAGAAGTGGCGCGGGGCGGATCTGGAGCGCCGAACCCGCAGAGCGAAGATGACGTGGCGCAGCTGACATCGCCGACATGCTGGAGGCGCTGGTCCTGGACCTGGCAGTGGCATGTGTTGACCTGCGCGAGAGGAGGAGGGAGGTGAGCAAGCGGACGTGGAAGTTCTTCAGGCTTCTCAAGTTTTGGGGTGCTGAGATCGGGTATTGGAGCCTGAGGCACCACATGGCTCGGTATAGATGCGGCTACGATCCGACCCCTGTCCCGGCCGCCCGCGTATGCTGCCGCAACGGTCTTGGCGAAATGACGGAAGCGGCAGCGGCGTGAGGTGAGGTTCCAGTTCGTCGCATGTGGGCTGTGGAGTGCAGGCGGGCGTGGGTGCGGGTGCGGGCTGCCAACGCTGCTTGCTGGGTCTCTGTCCGTCTGTCTGTCTGTCTGTCTGTCTGTCTCTAGACACGCTCCTTTGTCTACCTTACCCTACTGCCGCCACAACCAGATACATAAGGCCCACACGTCGTCTCTGTCCTGAAGCGCCTCCCGACATTCACCTACCTTATAACGCATACAGCCCATCTGGCCTAGCGTCACACATACCGAGTGGCCACAAACTGAAAGGCACAGCAGCATGCGATAACAGCCAACGGGTCCCGCTATGCCGCCACTTAACACCCCGGCCGCGGTATGTACAGTCTTGTCCTTCTCTTCCTCTCTGGTGTACATCAGGTACAAGGTCTCTAGGCGTCGTGCGGTCCTGTGCTTACACCCTCGCAGCAGAGTCCAGACAGGGCGCCCTCGCCCTCGCAGTCGCTCTCGCAGTCGCTCTCGCAGCGGCCGCTCACTCCGCTCTCGTACCTTTCCTCCCCGGTCCCGGACCTCGCCGCGACGTTACATACACAGGCGGCAGAGGAGGCTGATGAGGCAAACGTGGCATTCCTGAGGGAGTCGCTGGACTGGATAGAACAGGGGAGCGACGAGGTGTCGGCGCGGACGCGAGTAGATCCGGAGCGCGATCCGAGGCGGAGTGCGCAGAGTGGGATGCCGCCGCAACCGCCGCCACAGCCACAGCAGCCGCAGCGGAGGTTTGAGACAGACGAGGATCTCTCGAGGAGGGAGAGGCTGCAGAGGGTGCTCGCAAGGTTGAACCGCATGCATGAGCCGGCGGCGCCCAGGAGTGAGGCGTATAGCAATCGGACGCCGGAGCCGCATGCGCAGAGTCTCTACGACTGGGCGCCCTCGCACGATGAGCACAGCACGCAAAACCGCGAGAGCAATGAGCTCGATGCGATCCTTGGCGAGCTGAGGCGGCAACAGCAAGCGCCGACGGAGACAGGGTCGGCGGATATCTTGCGAATGCTGAGTCAGAATTCCACCAGGCGAAATGCGCCGTCTGTTGCGGAACAGTGGACAGGGAACGGGCCAACTGCGCCCATCGGTAGTACGGAAATGGGGGAGCGGAGGGAGCGATTGCGAGAGAGGGAGCGGAGGCGCAGAGAGAACGAGTGGGTCAGTCTGCGGGCACGAGCAGCGCTGCAGCGGAGTCGGCAGGAAGGGTCGCCAAGCGCAACCGATCGAATGCTGAGGTATGTGCTAGAGCGGGAACGGAGTGGGTTGAGCGAAGAAGAGGACAGGGCGAGAGGGACTGGCTGGTTTCGACCAAGTCCCACCCGGGAAGGGGGCGATGAGCACCACAGCAATGTTTTGAGCCGGGACAACTGGATGCTGCCGCCTCCATCGACAGGCGAGTTCCGCGACCGCGAGAGGCAGGAACGCGTGGAGGCATTCCGGAGAGGCTATCTGGCGGAGAATGTGCCGCCACGATTACCTAGGATTTCGACACCATCTATGCCTAGCACTGCGGCACCGACGGGCACCTCGAGTCTGTTGCTGGAGAATGCGTTAAAGTACCTTAGCGACCTACGTGCTTGCTCTAGCTACGAGGAGGCTTTGTTGGCCGCTATTGATCACGGGCTGGCCACGAAGGAGTTCTTCGCCGATAAGCATGACGACTTTATAACGGATCTGACCGCTCTAGATCCCATCCCGTATTCCTCCTGGTTACAGCCCGGCATGGTCTTTGACGGCCATCAGCACGCCATGAACAGGAGCAGCAGCGCCGGCTCCAGGTCCTCTCACTCGGTCGAGCAGATCAACCCACACTACGCCACCTCTCGCCCCTCAACCTTCGACCACCCGCCTGGCTCCACCCGCGTTGCACCCCCTCCACCCTTCGACGCTACAAGACCCTGGCTCTCGCATGTCCCGCCAACCCATCACCTCTCAACACTCAAACCGGCCTCCCCATCCTCAGACGACCACTGGCCTGTCCGCGTCATCCTGCACTCCGTCGACTCAGAAACAATGACCCTCCAAGGCACAATGGAAGCCTACGACGTCCCTCAACACCCCGTCAATCACCCCGGCACCGGCTTCCGCCCCAAAGCCGGCAAGAAATCCGCCCCCATCACCACCTACCTCGAAGGCCACATCCTCTCCCTGACCCCTCACACCTTCCTCACCCCTCCAAACCCCAACCAATCCGCCAACCCCAACACACCCACCCCCAAACCCCACCCGCAAACCTTCCCCTACCCAACCCTCCCTCGCAACGCCACCCCCTACACCACCTCCCCGGCCCCCCTCACCTTCCCAGCCTCCTCCCCACCCACGGACGCCAAAAACTGGCTCAACCTCCCCCCCTTCAATACCCACACCACACCCACCCAAACCGCCCAAACCCTGCTCTCCACAGCCGCCCTCAAAGCCCTCAACAACGACTACATTTTCATGCGCTGGAAAGAAAAATGCTTCATCCATCACCATCATCGTCACCGCCACAGCAAAGAAGGATCTCACGCCGGCGACGGCGAGGGCGAGGAAGGCGAGGATGAGTGCGCGGAGACTTCGCAGGAGCGGCGAGCTGGGGATCAGGACCGTGGGCATGGGTTGACGATCAGTGGGTTTTATTACGTTAGTCTGTGTCGGGCGACGGGGGAGGTGGAGGGGTTGTATTATGATCCCAGTAGTACGCCTTTTCAGCGTTTGAGGCTCAGGGGTTCCGGAGCTGGGTGTGGGGCTTTTGGGTTTGCTTGAGTCCTTGTGATGATGGTGGTAGTGGGTTGAGGATGGCTCTATAGGGATGTTCGTGGGCAGTCACGTTGATCATCACCTTTGTGAGCGTGGAGATCGGGACCCCTCTTTTCTGCAAGCGCAGGCTGTGGCGGACGACGAAAGTCATTCGTGGCGGACGACGAAAGTCATGCCGACGCAAGACAGACCTCTAGACAGAACGACGTAGTAGAAGAAGACATGAGATTTCGTCATCGTAGCTAAGCGTTTTGATTGTATTCGGCACATCTACACACACCATGCAGGCCTGCTGTCAGACAGCAGCCAGCCGATATACTATACATCAGCCCTTGCCACGCCTGACCCACTCTCTCCGCGCTGCTTGTTCTACGGAAGAGACACCGTCGCTGGAAGATGCACGAAGTCCCTTGCTTAAGCCCCCCTCTCGCTCACAGAAAGTTGGAAGATGCTTTTGGTGTCGCGGTGCCAATTGAAAGTATGGCAATTTTCTTTGGCGTATAGGGAAGAGACGCTTATTGCTCGGTCTGGAAGTAGTTGAGCAGGACAGACCGCTCAGTCGACTCCTCACCCCAGTCCTTCACCACGACACACGAGCAGTTGACGACCTTTCGCGCGTTACCCTCACGGTCGATTTGGCCTGCGAAACCGTCAGCAATCTATCCCGTGCTCTTCCGCGGCATTCAGCCACACGCCAAACAGCATGGCAGCCGAAATAACAGGAGTTGGGTAGAAAGAGACGTACAGAGACCAGCCCACTCGCCCAACTGCTTGCCATCCGGCACCTTGATCAACGGGATCTTGTGCTCGCCGCACAGCGCCACAACCAGCTTCTTGTACGCCTCCTCCTCGCACGCCTCGTTCAGCACGCACATGTGGGCTTGGCGGCGGTCCAGAGCCTTGCTGGCTTCGCGCAGGCCGCGGGCCAGGCCATCGTGAATGAGGGCGGTCTTGAGGACGCCTTTCAGGGCGTCTAGGACGGACATGCTGCCGGGTTTGGCATCGCCGCTGTCGCCAGCGACTTCGACCTCGTCCGCGGCCTGGACCTCCTCTTGGTTGGTGGGCTCTTCTCCGTCCGACTGGAATGGGTGTTAGTTTGGGGGGGTTTTGGGACATCGTGCGTGAGTAGTGGCGGGGCGAGGCCGTGGTGATGGTGCAGACGGGCATTGGAACCGCCTTTGACGAACTCCCTCACCCGCCTCTCCCACTCACGTGCGCAGGCTGCCGGAAGAGGCGTGACTGACCATCTTGATTGACCGCTCGGTTGACTTTGAATCGGGTGATTGGTGTCAATGAGCGTGAGATGGCGGAGTTCCTCGAAGTGCTTGGTGTATGTAATAAAGTGATGTTGTAGTCGTTGCCAATCGCAAATTGAATCGAGTGCGTGGCTTGGCGGAGCGTGCACGGCCCGGCTCGAAGCTGTCAATGCGGTGAAGCCGACCTCAAGCCGGACCAGTCCTTGTCCGTCGAAATGACATCGATTGTTGATGATCGGCTCAATCAAGATTGATGCTCGTTGCTCAGAAGTGAGAGGTGAATTGAACGTAGTTTGGTTGAACAGTACTCACCTTGATTTGCATATTGATTGATCGAAGTGCCCCTTGTCGAGCTGGCACTCCAGACCTCCCCTTAGCGTTGCCCTGCTCACATAGCTGTAGGTACGCTCTTTCTACCACCTGCCTACCTAGAGATCCTTTGCTAATAATTCCATGTCCCTCTGACAGACACAAGCCTGACATGGCGAAAGAGCTATCTCAGGCCCAATGCATCCTCCTGACCGTCCACTACGCCTCCTCTGCCAACATCAAAGCCCTCCACTCCTTTACCCCTAGCCGGCTAGATGTCCTCGACCCGGAGCTCGTCCTACGCATCCTACTAGCCTATCTGCCAGAGAGCACCGAGCCCAGGCAATACACGAAATATGTCGAGGAGGTCGCCAGCCGCTTGTACCTGGACTACGAGCGGCAGGATGTCGAGGTTGATACATCCCCGGTGAAAGACATCTCCCCCGAGCAGGCGCAGAAGAGGGTCAAGAAGCTCCATCTACCAGAGATCAAGCCGCCCACGTTCCCGCCGCACGCGCCTACAGACCTGCTCACGCGATTCCTGTGTCATCGCGCACATCAGATCGATGAGCAGACCGGCCTGGTCAACCTGGTGCCACAGCTCATCGAGCCCTTTCTAGATCGGAATGACTATCTACGGACGTGGTACATTAGCGTGGTGCTTCCGCTGATGAGGCTGGAGTTCGAGTATTACCCAGACGACGAGACGGCCCAAGGAATGGGATTGTACGAATTTGGCAAGCTCGAGGGCCGGGAGGGTATGGACTTCCTTCTCCAAAAGGCTTCGAGGCAGAGCAGTGAGGTGGTAGCGCCGGGAGAAGTGCCCAACGGGCATTCTACCAAGGGCAAGCCGACGATTGCAAGGGATGTAAGGGGACTGGTAGGACCGTGGATGTACGGACACACGGAGCGGAAACGGCGGAAGCTCTTGGAGAAGCGACCAGAAGAAGACAGTGGCAAGGCGCAAGACGGCGACGATGACGAGATAGTGCGTCGCACACGCAAAATCTCCCTATCGGGCGTCACGCCCCAGGATAAAACCGGGCACGACTGGGAATACGTGTATGACTGGATGGTTCAGCACGCAACATCCAACTTCCCGCTCATTACCTCGTGTGTAGAAGAATGGGATGGGCCGAGCGACGTGGACCTCGGCGAGTCTGGCCAGGGGCTTGGAGACTATCTAGGGGAAGAGGTGCAGCGGAAGCTAGAACTACAGTATGCTCAAGCGGCATTCGCAAGCTGTTATGCTGCGCAGTCTGACACGCAGGAGACGGTCAAAAATGCTCATGGCGTTCTGGCGCGCTTGGCGGAGCTTCTGGACTTCATGCCGCCGCCGGATCTCGCGAGCTCCGTCGAGAGCCTACCAAAGATTGAACGGCACGCCGCGAGGATCAGTGAAAGCCAATCACTAATGGATCTAGCGCCTCCGAGTCTGCTGAAGCCTGAGCATCCCCTTACGACGCCGAGGCTGGAAACGTACATGTTGCTGCAGATGATGGTCTACTCCGCTTACCAGTTCTCTGGACTGGGGAATCCTCTGTCCCTCGTCTCAGTTGCGAAGCTGCATTTCTACTCGAGCGCCGACGAACAATTGGGCGTGCTAACAAGGATATTGACGGGGTTGGGCAAAAGCGGTGCCAGGAAGGATGAGGCGCAGTGGACATCAGACCGGGCGAAATTGATCTGGCTCTGGAACTGGGGCATCGACGCCGACGACGAGAGCGCTAAAATCGGTGCGGGTGTCCTCGGGAAAGTCGACAGAGAGGACTTCGAGCTGGAGATGCTGAAAGTCTTCGTCGACACGAGTTGTAAGTCTCGCCGCTGCGTTCGTTGAATTGTTGACAGTTCTTGCCTGTTCGTCGGGATCCGCCTTTTTGATGCATTCTCTTCATCGTCGTTCGCCTGCTTACACCGCTTGCTCTCATCATTAGTGGAAGACGTAGACCCCGTTGTCAATAGCCCTACCCTGCCCGAGCAAGCCACTGAAAGAGCGCCACTGTCTTTCCCGTTCGCCACGAGTTGAACTCGTGTAAAGCGCTTCCAGCAGGCGTGCATGGCTGACGGAACTCGATACTAGGTTATGAGTTGGCGATCCGGCTTTACATCTCTGAAGACGATGCTAGACGGCGATTGTCGCTTGAAAGAATGGAGCAGGCGCTTCTTGGAAAGGCGATGGAGAGCTATGATGGAGCAAGTAACGGTAATCGCATGCGTGGCAGGATGAAGAAGGCTAGTGACATGTACGTTGCACTCGTTCCAGTCCCTGTCGACCTGGAAGTGGCCAGACTGCTAAGCAAAGAACAGTATCACGGGCTTCCGCAAACACTTCAAGGACAGTGCGTCCTTCCAGAAAGCCGGCTGTCTGATAGCGGCTACACACGCTCTGTCCTTCTACTCACTAACGCTTCAGCACGGCGTGCCGTTCCAACCGGTGAGCATCCGGGTGAGTTCCGACCCGATCAGTCTTATCGACAAAGTGTTGGAGCAAAATCCCAGGAGCTACACCAAACTGGATGACCTAATCAACATCGCGGTCAACCTGGTTTCAGCCGGGCTACAGCAATCAAGTCCCCACCCCGAAGACGCCGATGAGGTAGACCTCGACAGCAACGAAGACCAGCGAAGGAAAGAAGCAGAGCGACGGGTAACTTTCATGGCCATAGAAGCCGCGCTCCGCGAAGACGATTTCGAAACAGCTTACTCGTACATCGTCAACCGTCTCACCCCCTCCGGCACAGCAATCACAGCGCCCAAGAACCAAACCTATGTCGCGCAGCACGCGCGAAGCAGCTCACGCACCAGTGTCCGCTCCAAGCAGCAGACCCACGAAGACGACACCTCATGGCGCGCCGCCTTCCTCGCCGGAAGGTACCGGGGCAGCACGACCGCATCCCCACCCACCCTCCGCAGATTAGAACAACGCACCGAACTCCTCTCCCTCGCGCTTCTCCTCGCGCCCATATCCGCGCTGACTGAGATCCTAGCCGCGTGGCGGCGTTGCGAGGAGGAGACGACGGCGCTACAGCGCTCGCAGCAGCAGGCTGAAGACGCCTTTGATGACCGCGCGGATAAGCGCTATGGCTCTGCTAGCGCTCTGCCCGGGAACTTCACTGTCGGTGGCGAGCAGCCGGAGATGATTCTGAACCAGAAACGTCGGGAGCTCGGGCGTTTTGGCGCGAGTGCTCGTGAGGGCGCGGGGAGGAAGGATGGCGATGAGGCGCCGATGAGTATGTTCGATCTTACCCGCGGCGCGGCGAAGGCGTTTAGCCGAAATGCTTTCCCGCTGGGTGGTGGAGCGGGGGCTGCGGGTAGTACGCCTGTGGCGTCTGCGGCCGAGGGGGGGAGAGGGCTGGAGGCGAGCACGGAGAGTTTAGGGAGTGAGGCGAGTGGGCTTGCTGCGCAGCAGAGGGTGCGGAGGAGGGATATGGTGGCTAGTGCAGCCACTGGGGCGCTAGCGAGTGGTTTGGGCTGGGTGCTTGGCGCGACGCCTACGGATCAGCAGCAAGGGCAACAGCAGCAGCAGCAGTGATGCAGCGTGTATCAGCCCACCGAAGCTCGTTTGTTCCAGTCAGTCGCGGCATGAAAGCAGCCACAACGTAGTGATCATAGTAAAGCAAAGTCACAGCAAAAAGAGGCCTCTCTATCAGCCACTTCAGGCATCGTTTGGAACGCTAAAGTATTCATTGCAGATCAGCCAGAGCTTCTCACCTGCTTCCCTCGGCTGATTCACACTACGCTATCGTACAACAAGGAAGTCGTTCCTATCTCTCATCAACATCCCTTCTACCCGAGACGTAAGAAAAAAGCCCCCAAACTCCTGGTATCCGCTAGCATGCACCAGTTTCCTTTCCACCCAAGAACTCCACTATCAGAGAGCCAAAGCCTCAAAACCCCTCCATTCCTCTCTCGGGCAGGATCCGGATCAAGCCTTCATCGTCTTCAAAAATCCATCCAGATCAAACTCCTCCTCATACTGCCGCTCATCCCACAACTCACTCAACTCATCCAACACCCCCTTCTTCCCCTTCTCCTTAACATTCCCCTCAGCATCAACCGCATTACTCTCATCCACCTTGTCCCCCTCCCCAACCCCCGCACCTTCAAGACTCAAATTCGGATCCGTCTCGCCCAGGCTAAAAAGATCGAGAATCTCGCCCGTCTCCATCGTCCCGAGCCCGGCGTTCTGTTGGTTCACGACCGTAGACGCGACGTCCATTTTGAAACGCTGGAGATTGAGGATTTTCTCCTCGAGCGTGCCGCGTGTGATGAGGCGGTAGACATTCACGACTTTCTTCTGGCCGATCCGGTGTGCGCGGTCCATGGCTTGAAGGTCTTTCTGGGGATTCCAGTCGTGCTCGACGAAGATGACTGTGTCGGCGCCCGTGAGGTTCAGCCCAAGGCCGCCGACGGAGGTGGTGAGCAAGAGGCAGTCGATCGAAGGGTCTGAGTTGAAGCGGTTGACGATGTCTTGGCGCTTACTGGCTTCGACGGAACCGTCGAGGCGGGCGAAGGTGGCTGAGGGAAGCATTTTCTTGAGGACCGTCGTTTCGACCATATCGAGCATTTCTTTCATTTGGCAGAAGATGAGGGCGCGGTGCTGAGAGACGGCTTGGTCGGCGGTGGGAAGGCCGGCCGGGTCGGCCGGCGCGACGCCGATGCCGCAGTCGACGAGGAGATCGCGGAGGGCGGTGAGTTTGGGCGCGTGTTTGGGGTCTTTGAGGCTGGACTTGTCTTTGGCGAGGAGGGCTTGCGTGGCGGCGTATTGCTTGTGGCCTTCTTTCATGACCATGGCCGGGGAGTTGCAGAGCTTGCGCATATATTGAAGAGCTTGGAAGATGTGCTGCTTGGCCTCCTTGTCGCCCGATCCGGCTGATTCGTGCAGTGACTTGGATTCTTTACGGGTAAAGTCGTCGAAGAGCTTCTTCTGCAGGTCAGAAAGATCGCAGTAGTAATTTTGCAGGATCTTTGGCGGCAGGTCATTGAGCACTTCTTCCTTCAATCGGCGAAGGAGGAAAGGCAGAGCTTGCTTGTGCAGGGACTCGATCGCAAGAGCACCCGCCTCTTGCTCTTTCGACGACGACTTTGCAAATCTGCTCGCGGCAATAGGCTTCGCAAAGCGATCTTGAAACACCTTCTCCGTGCCGAGAAAACCAGGCATAAGGAAGTCGAACAAAGACCAAAGCTCGAGCACGTTATTCTGAATGGGTGTTCCAGAAAGAATGAGACGATGATTCGTCAAAAAACGCTTGACGGCCTGCGCTACCTTGGCTTTGGGATTCTTGATCAGATGCCCTTCGTCCAGGACACAGTAGTTCCAGTTCAACGCCGCCAGTATCTCCACGTCATTGCGAGCGATGTCGTACGAAGTGATGACAACGTCCGCCGTAGCGAGCTCAGAACGGACTTTGCCTCGTTCCGCAGGCGGGCCAGCGTACGCGACCGCGTTCAAGAAAGGCGCATAGGTACGGATCTCCTGCTTCCAGTGGCCCGTGAGCGTTGGCGGACAAACGATGAGCGACGGGAGCCTGCACTTGTCCGGCGCTTGAGTCTTGGCGAACTCCTCCGCGCGCATGTGGTGGTCGCTAGCCACCATGCAAAGAGTCTGCAAGGTCTTCCCGAGACCCATGTCATCGCACAGCACGCCGTGAAGGTTATAGCGGTTGAGGAAGGCAAGCCAGTTAACGCCATCTTGCTGGTACGAGCGCAGCTCCGCTTTGATCGCGACGGGGATGTGAAAGGCCTCGACCTTTTTAGGATCTAGCATCTGGGCGATGAACTTGCGCTCCCTGTCGCGTCCTTCCAGCAGCGATTGTGGGAGGCCTGGTGGATCTGGTATGCCCGCCTCAAGCGGCACGAGCTTCACAAGGGTGGCGAAGGCCGTAGTCGCAATGAGTCGTACGCCACTATCGGAGTCGCTCATGCGTCCCAAGACTGGTACGAGCAAGAAGATGACGTAGGGCAGGATCCCGTCGCCCATGACTTGGATGAGATGGTAGATGCACTCGATCGCACCCTGCCGCTGCACTACCTCGTGCGCGTTGTTGATTGGTGGCAAGACCTGCTCGACCAGCATAGTGAAGCCCTGAACAGTAATAACGCTGCAGACACTCGCAAAGCATTTTGCTGCGACGTAGCGGAGCACGGAGAGCTTACTCTGCAACGCTTTGGCAACCTGCGGTAGGAGGTCGAGGATCCAGGGGTGCAGCGAAGAGTCCAGCGTGCCTACCAGCGCACGGAGAGTCGACATGGCATCCACCACGGCTTGACCAAAGCTATTCTCAGGATCGGTGAGGTCGGCCGGTAGCTCGCCAGCGAAGCATTGCCGGATGGGATCCTCGATGACTGTGCGAAGCCTTGGTACCTTCTCGAAGACATCGGCACCGAATGTCATGCAAAGTTGTTCCAGAGCGTCTTTCGCACCGCGGCGGGTAATGCGCGCCGCCCTGACCTCGCGCTCATACTTTGCAGCATCCGGTCGATCCTGAATATCCTCGTCCTTCTGTAAAGACAGAATGCCCGCCTCCTTTGACGCATTGGGGTGGAACTCAGGCGTCTCGCCCGTCTCCATACAGCCAAACTTGACCAGGTTACCAACAACCTTCTCAACGACTTTATGCCGCTCGGATGCCACGAGCTGGGCTACTAGACCAGCAACAGCCGACGCCGAGCGGTGTTGAAGATCTAGGTTATCCTCGTCTCGAATGCTGTCCATGATGCCCTTAATCATCATCTGCGGCTTCTTCGGCAAGTCGCCGAACGCCACAAGCGCCGCAGCGGCAGTCGATCTGATTCTTAGATCAGCCTGCGACTTCGCGGCCTTCGATTCGCCTATAGCAGCCTCCACATCAAGCTTCGCGGTATTCAAAACTTCCGCGGCAGACATCCTTTGCACCGTCGACAAGCCTTTACGCAAGCGCTCATAGTCGCTTCCCACAATCTTTTCGGCATCGCTGATGGAGAAGGCATTCTTGCCAGCTTCTAACTCGCCCTGGCAAACAACAGCAATGACTGGAAGCTTGCTCCCGGACACATGCGCTTGGTCCTGAAAGGCATTAAGCAACTGCTGGCACTGTGCACGCACAATCCGCAGGAAATTCGTCAAGTCGCTATAGCAAGGCGGTCGCTCGTCTTCAACAAGAGATCGAAGTTCAGTGGTTGCGGCAGTCTTAAGGTCATCCGGAGTCTTCGAAGCAGCCGCATAGCCCTCCAACGCCATGGCAGCGAAAACTTGCGTCGAGCCGTAAGCGGACCTGAGCGACGGCAGAATCTTGGGGCCAAAGAACGCTAGGCGCTCTCCAGCCGGCCAGATACTCATCGCTTTTCCTAGCGCTCGAGTAGCAAAAACCTTACTCCGTATGATCACATCCGCGCCGACGAGGTCAATATCCCCTTGCATGATGGCCGCATCAATGTTATGCGACGTGCTTGTGGTCGGCACGAGGGGCACAGGGTCTTTCTTATCCGATCTCCGGCGTTTCCTAGACGGCTCGCCGCCATTGACAGGCGAGGCGTGCTGCGCAGTGGCCAACGGCGCGTAGCTGTAGCCCGAAGGCTTTGTGAAGAGAGTAGCGTCCATTGGGATCGGGTTACGACTGATACCCATCGGATGGAGGGTCAGCGTGAGCAAAGGCGCGGCATGAGGCTCAAACTCCTGCTTCAACGCCTCAGACCCAACGACAGCCAGAGCGTCTGCCAAGGCATAGAAGACTTCGAGCGACAGCTTGGCGACGTTCTCGTTGCGTTCGACCAGTAGATTTTGGTAGACCAGACGCAGCGCCTTGCCGTTGATCCAGCCCTTGGTATCCATGCCCTCGATGTTGATGAAAGTGAGGAGAGCGCGCAGCACTGCCGAGCGTACACTCGTGATCGTGTGCCGCAAGAACGGGTACAAGCGAGGCACCAGCTCTGTAAATGACTGCTCTGGGTCTTGTTGGGCGTTGAACTTCATCGCATCAAGCACTTCGGGAAAGCTGCACAGCTTAGCGAGCAGATCCATTACGGAGCCAGTGCTGGCCGAAAGGTCATCGCTGAGGCTGGACAAGCACTCCCACACCACACCAATAAGATGGCTGAGCTCGCTTTGACGGAAGTTGACAAATTCTTTAGCAACTGGAATAAGTGTGGCAGCGCTGACAGAGCGCACATCATCATCAGCATCGCCGAGTCCTTTGACCACACACTCCAGCACACCGTCCATGAGCGAGCGGTCTTGGAACAGCAGGTCGGTGCGGACGGCCACTAGGTACCGCATCCCAATCATCCCGCCATGGCAAGCGTGCCAGATACGTCTCGAGACCTTCAGATCTCGCTGCATAACCAGACGATAGAGGATGCGGTTGATGTCGTGGACGGAAGAGGGTGGCAAGTACTGCAGTACAGCACCCAGCACCTGTCCAGCTGTCTCCCTGATGGGCGCCACCGCGTTATCAGACACGTAATCAGCGAAACGGTCCAACATGAACACACAGCAGATGCGACACGCCAAGTCGTCCAGCCAAGCGCGATTTAGTTCTTCATTCTCCGCCTTTGTCTTGCCTCCTTGACGGCCAGAGCCAGCGCCGTGCACGCGGACAATCTCACGTAGCCCCATTGCCGCACCATGACGGATCTCCCATTGCGGATCGAAGAGATCGACGGTCAGGAACTCGCAAAGTCGTTCATACGGCCACTCGTTTCCTTCATCTTCAGCGTCATTGACCAGACTGGACTTTTCCTGCGCCGGCAGGCCTTTGAACTCTGCCACGACCTTTGACTCATCGTCACCGCCATTCCGATCGAGTGAAAAGTAGTCCGGACCGCCGTTCTCACCAGGCTCCTGCTTCACCTCCGACTTGACCTCTTGCTCGACGGGAGTCTGGCCGACGCCGGTGCTACCTCGGCGAACAGCAAAGTCGTACTTGAACTTCTTGTTGTCGCGCTTGAGCTCCTCCTTTCGTCGACGCTTGAGCATGTTAAGTTGACGCTTGCTCATCTCGCCACCGGCTGGAGTCGGCGGCGCCATTTCCTCGGGCGACTTCATCGATGCCTCTAAACTCATATTTGAACTTTCAGTATCGAGCCTTGGTAAGTTGGGTTGCGAGAACGACGAAGGCCGGAGTGCAATGTCTTTCTCCGTTACCAATTCCTCCTCCATGTACTCGCCGCCGAGGCCCAGACGAGCCGTCAACGTCTTCTTTTGATGCGCCAGGCGTTCGGAGGGGTTAAGGCCGGCGAGCTTAAAGTCATACTGCTTGCCAGCGCTGCCCAGCAGCTCTTTGCCGTTAGTTAAGATCGATTCGACATCCAGCGTGGCGAGTTGCAGTTGATCAGGGGTCGAAGTCGGCGTCGTCGTTGCCTTGCCTTCCCCTTTGATCGTCGCATCATCATGGCCATTCACTTCATCTTTCTTAACATCCTCAAGCGTCGCATTAGGGTCGTATTTCTCAGCATGATCGACGATGCCACCAATCGCCTTCGCCGCCGCCGTTCTCGTATCCCACGACGGCGATCTCAGATACGGCACGACGCGAGTCAGTAAATTGAAAAGTTCATCCGGATGATTCTTCTGCACGTCGGCCAGTTGCTGCGCCGCAGTATTTCGAATGAGTTGGGTGCTACCCGTCTCGAGTAAAGTGACCAGTCGGTCAAGTCTGCAGTCACGTGAGCAAGTGAGTTCGGGCTTTGAGGTGGCATACGGCTTAAGTTTCGCGCTGCATGAACTTACCGAGATGTGGCCATGATCAGCTAGAATAAATTCCAGCGCGCTCAATTGCAATGGAAACACACTGCAAGAGATGCAAGCGACAGAGTTGAAGCTCACGCCCTTGCCCCGTCATCTAATCATCGTTACCATCGTTTTGTGTCTCGCGCAGATGATCCACTCCCATCGAGAGAGATGAATGGCATTCACTTCGCAGGCGCAGAATGAGATGGCGGTCATGTGATGTCGGCTTGGCGGAGGCCTGGCTTTTTGGGCAGAGAAGTCACCGAGTTCCGCGCAAGTTGGCTGGCGGAGCAGCTGGCGCGCCCTTTATCTTCGAGCTCTGCCGTCGAACGAGCCAGGGCCCCCGAACGCTAGTGCCGCTTCGGGTTTAGCGCGGCAGATCATACCGACGAATAGCAGAAACGCTGGCGTTTTGAGAAATTTCCACCCACGCGTGCCTGCCTGCAAACATCGCGACGGCTATAGATGACAATGGGGCAGGTGCGACGGCCGGTTTTAGGGGCGTGAAGACGGCTATGGCTGGCAAAATAACGTAAGATGTCGTATTGCAGTCGAGCTTGACGGGACGGTGAGTCGGGGCAGTTGAAACAAGACGCGCTCGGCCTAGATCCGATCCCCTTATTCGGGTCGCCTATCAGTATCTGGCAGCCTCACCACATCTCTCCATCAACGCGATTTTCATCAACACACCTGAAGAGCTGAACACAGTATAAGACCTCTCGGCGGAGCGAAGACGATGAGGCGCAAGTGATAGGTAAGGTAGGCTTGCGTCGACACATGGGACCACCTCGGCTGTTTCAAACACTACAACAACCTATACATATATATTCCTGTTAGAAGTAACGATGAAATGCTAGAAGACAAGCCGTGGAGGGAAGATGTAGTCTACGTGACCGACGATTCCACGTGGCTACACGAATGCCACCGCGTCACAGGCAACCTCCTCAATGGCAAGGAGACCGGCCACCCCAGATATTCAGAGGTTCGAGTATAGGCCAGCAGTGGTGCAGCGCAGATGCAGACATCCAGCTATCTGATCTCCAGGCTCTAGCTCCGGTATGAAGCATTCAAGGGGAACGGCAGGAGCGTCGACTCGGCTCGCTGTATGAACTGGGGAGTTGGAGTGATCTTACTGGGTGCCGTGAGAGATCGATAGTCCTGACCTGCGGACCTTGTGTTTTCGAGAATTCTTCTGTTTCAGGAAGCTGCTTCGACAAGGTTGGCATGAGGGCGGCCCTTTGGAGCAGTGAAGGGTACAGTAGTACAGGCCTGTGGGATTTCGAGGCCATGCAAGACGTGTCGTGAGGCGGTGTAGGAGTATGGGCCAGAAGGTGGCGACCGGGAGCGAGAGTCACCAGTCTGCTCCACAGCATAGTCGTTCGTAAACCACCGATGCCTGCCCTATCGAGCATCAAGCGTCGGCAGCTCGCTTCAAGCCAAAACCAACGCCTGACAGAACAACGCTGTAGCACAGCCTGACAGCCACGCAGGCCGCGTAACGAGCCCATGTCCATGCCCATCCCTGAACCGCACGCTCACGCCCTACCCCTCCCAACTCCATAATCTCACCACCCTCATCCCCCTCAGCCCTCCTTGACCTTCCCTAATCTCCTCCTCTCCAACCCAAACCCCATCCAGATGATCCCAATCAACCCACTAAACAACCAAACCTGGCCCCCTCCAACCTCCACATTCGGATCCTTCCAGTCCGCGCCCGGGTACCAAATGGCGCTTAATCCAGCCAGACAATACAGGCTCCCCACAACCGCCGCATGCCCCACATCCCTCGCCGCCTCGACATTGTTGCTAGAACCGGTAAAGTAGGGTCGGAAGGCAAAATACAGGCTCGTGAGGCTGAGGAGGACGCCGAGACTCATCGTTTGCCCATTGTGAAATTTTGCATGGGCGGGCCAGAGATCGTTATAAACGTGAGTTTCGTTGAAATCCGCAAGAAAGGCGCCAATGGAGTAGGCTAAGTTGGCGAGGAGTAGGAGAGAGCGGCCAGGAGTGAGGAGGGGACGGGAAGCCATTCCAAGGGCGGTGGAGGCCAGGTCGGTTGGTTAGTAAGTAGAAGGATGGCGCAGTGATGGTAGGAAGGGGGTTGTTGAAGGAGCTGCGAGAGAAGCTGATGACCTAGACTTCCAATCTTCGCGTCGATGGGTAGAAATTCAGAAGATCTGAGCTAAGGCGATAAGGGATGCGCCTTGAATTAATCTGCCAGCTGCTTCTTGCGAAATATCTTGTCGCGCCTCTGCTTTTGAGAGTTGCGTGCGGCCTCCCGGCTTATACACGATCGTACGTAGGCAACTTGGATGTAGGGAAAGTCAGGGTCGAATTGTTGCCGTCGGTACGTCCTTTAAGGTACTGTAGTTCCGTCCGGACATAGTCAGAAACTTGAAAAGCGAAGTAGTAGCGTCCACGGCCGGTGCATGGGTCGCCGACAACAATAATGACGACGCCGATTACACCGATGCCGTTCATCCCGCACCCGCCGCCCCCACATGAGGTACTGCTCTGTACAGTCAGCACGAGCTTGCCTCCAGGTCGACCTACGATACATGTACCTATCTTAGAAGCTCCGGTCGTCAGCTCCGCGTGATAGCAAGCAACGATGCCGTAGCTGCTTGCCAGGTCACATTGTACAAAGCCTGCTGTGTATCAGACCTGATCTGTCGCCTACCAACGATCACATCAACGAAACGATCACTTCCGAGCTTCATCCCCAGTTCCAGCTTCACAGCCCCAATACTCACCTGATCGAACACCCACGACGACCTTCGCCCGCCAACTAATCGCCACTCTACCGTCCATACAAGCTGCCACACGAACGACGAAGAGACACGACTAGGACCAGTCCATCCACCCGTCTACCAGAGAGAACAGCACAGCGGCGGCCGCGGTCAAGCAAGCCGCATGCCCACGTAGACCGCCACCTCTCCGCCAGCTCAGCAACCACCTCTCCACAAGCACATCTGCCAACCCGACCCGCCTACCTACCGCTCCTCTACACCGCAACCCCATCCTCTCAGCCCTCCGAACGCCCGCCCAAACCCATTCAACCAGCCGAGGCCTCCCCCCAACCCACCGCGAGCAAGCGGCTCACTCAAAACCATGGGCCTGACCTACAACGTCTACCTAGACGCCAAACGCATCTACGGCTGTAAAACCTGCAAAACCCACCTCGCAGACCACGACGAGATAATCAGCCGGGTATAACATTCCTCCCCCTCACCCCTCCAACAATCTAAACTCCCCCTTCCCCTCAAGCCTCCTTTGCTCATCAAACTAATAAACCTCCCTTCAGAACTTTCGCGGTCAACACGGCAAAGCCTACCTCTTCGCCCTCGTCGTCAACGTCCTCTGCGGCGAAGCCGGCGAGCGCCACATGACTACGGGCCGACACGTTGTGCGAGACGTAGCGTGCAAACAGTGCGGGAGCGTGGTAGGGTGGAAGTACGATCGGGCGTATGAGAATACGGAGAAGTACAAGGAAGGGAAGTTCATCTTGGAGCAGGAGCTGCTGTGTCAAGTGAATTAGGGTGGAAATGGGGTGATTTGTGGGTTTCCTGAGGCGCTGGGATCGGATTTGGGCAGCATGAGGTCGGCGGAGAAGGGCTGCTGGCATTGGGCGGGTCAGTTCAGGCATGGTTTGAGATCTGGCGTTAAGGAGGCCGTGGGCGTTGGTATTGGAAGACTGAGACGACGGGCTTACATGCTCTTTTCAATGATGTTCAACCTGCTTGCAGGCTACGCTCATCTCGTCTTCGTCATTCTCGTCAAGAACACAAGACTGCACGTCAGGAGCTTGGCAAAATATTGTCACGACAGAGCCACAGGTGATAAGATGAGGGGTCATTGCAAAAGGATTTCGGAATCGCTCTCATCTCCACAGCTAGCTATGGCTGCTGATCTCTGGTAATGGCATTCCAGACCAGACCAGACCAGATCAGACCACGCCAAACCATTCACTGCGACGCAGGCCGTGCAAAGCTAGGTTACAGCGGCGGCTTTTGACCAGCCCTCCTTGTACGCCGTGGAACATCACACTTAGCGATGATCTTTCACGCTAGAGCAAACAGCACCCACCCTCCCTTGTTCGTGAGGAGAGAGCCGTCTAGTAACCGTACGACTCCAACTGCTGCCTCGTCTCCTGGCTGACGTTCGCGTTGGCTTGAGCATCCTGCAGCATCTTGCGCGCGGCACGCTTGCGCTCGTAGTAAGCCTGGCCCTTGACTTTCCTCCTCTCCTCGAGCCTAGAAAGAAAACCATCAGTCTCAGTCCCTTCACCTCCACATCCTCACATGAGCCTCTCAATACGCACCTCGCCACGATATCCTGGTACTTCCACCCAAACTCATGGCCCAACCGGCCGACCGTGCAGTACTTCCTGCCGGGCTTCAAACGCAGCACGCGCAGGGCCTGGGGCACCACCATGCGCTTCTTGCGGTCGTAGGGCGGGGGCACACCTTCGAAGGTCTTCAGGCGCTCGAGGGCCTTGGCGCCACGCTCCGTCTTGTGTGGCATCATGCCACGAACTGTGCGCCAGAACATCTTGGCAGGCTGGCGGTAATGCCAGGGACCACCGCGCCAGGCGTTGAAGCGGGTTTGCTTGCGCATGAAGGCTTGGTACTTCACTGTTTGGAAGGATTAGTTGAGTGGTCCGGGAGGTAGTGAGAGCGAGTGCCAGGAGGGATCGAGGCGGTGGATAGACGTACGCTTTGCGCGGAAGAACTCGCCGGAGATGTTGAGCTGCTCACAGCGCACAACGACGATCTTCTGGCCATTGAGCAGCTGCTTGGCGACGGTTGAGGCGAGACGACCGAGAAGGTGGCCTGGATGCAGTCTCTCATCAGTATCCTTTTCTTAATATCCCCCCGTGTCTCCTCTCCTGCTCTTGGATATATGGTGTGCTTGGTGCGTACCCTTCCCGTCGATGACAACGACCGGCTCAAAGCTGCGCGTGGTGTATTAGCCTCCTGCCCTCTCGCGCTCGTGTTGATGGGATGCTCTAGGTGGAGTTGTGGTGAGACGTACGTGGACATGTTGCCGGTAGTGCTGTGTTGTTAGTATGAGACCTTGTCGTCGCCGGATCTTCAGACTGTCTCCCGGTGGAAGTTCAACTGTGCGGAAAACTCGCTGCGTCGGCGTGTGGTGCGCCAAGCCCGATCACCTGCGATTGACAGTTCTGCCTCAGGCCACACCCGCTGCGACCGCCAGACATTGGGCTCGGGGGACAGCGGGACGGGAAGGGCTAGACGCCGCGCTTCCGTGACGAGGAAGGCCGGCTGCATCATGACATATCCGGCGCAAAAATCAGTACCTTACATGCCTGGCCTCACGGTACGCGCTGACTCTATCCACCAGCTTCATATCACGAATACTACTACGCGCTCGCCACCGTGGCGTCTTTCACCCTTCTTGATACCCTGTCCACCGGCCTGGCGAACCTGACAACGCGAATCCTGCCGCCAGCAGCCCTCGCGCAGGCCCGCACAGCTTTGGACCAGATCCTCCCGGACAGGCGCACGGCAGCCATAGCAAACATACTACCGCACACTCTGCACAACCACCTCCCAGACCTGCTCTCCGGCCGCTCCGCCTTCGAACACACGACCTTTCTCCTTGCCACTCTCGCCTTCCTCTTCCTCATCATGTCCTGGGCTTCGCGGATAGGCAATCTGGGCCGCTTCTCTCCTTTTACCCGCTCGCCGCCTCAGGGCAGCTCCAAAGTCCGTGACGAGGACTTCTCGTACATCACCGCTGACGATCTGCGCCGGCATGGCGCCGAGGGCGCAGGTACTCACCATCACTCCCCCTCTGCGGAGGAAATGGGCCCGCCGCGGGATACGGATGTTTTGGTGCTGAGAAACAAACGGAAGGAATACGCTGTGCATTTCCCAGCGTATAGTCTTGCGAAGGGGGAGTTGACGGTCGGGCAGCTGCGCGAGCAGGCCGCGAAAAAAGCGGGGACTGCGGATTCACGGAGGGTAAAGTTATTATTTCGGGGGAAGAATCTAAAAGAGGACGCGAGAACTTGTCAGGCGGAAGGTTTGCGGGATGGATCTGAGTTGCTGTTAACCATTGCGGACGCTATGGCTTCAGCCTCAGGGTCAGAGGACTCGGACTCGGATGCCGCGATGGCAAACGGGGGCGAGGCGGCGGCTGCGGGAGAGGGCGAGGGCAGGCGAAAGAGGAACAGGGGCAAGAAGAGCAAGAAGAAGGCCAAGCGCGAAGACAGAGCTACAGACACCTTCGTCTCTTCCTCTCAGCCCTCTGCCCGACGGCAGAGTCCCAACCCTCCTTCCACCCCCGCTACGGCTATCGATAAGATCCGCGCTCTGCGCACCACCCTCCAATCCTTCCAGCCTCAAGTTGAGGCTTTCCAGCGGTCCCCACCGGAAGATGCGGGCAAGCGGGAGTACGAACATAAACGCTTGTCCGAGACTGTGCTGACTCAAGTCCTGTTGAAATTGGATGGAGTGGAGACGGAGGGGGATCCTGATGCAAGGGCGAAGCGAAAGGAGTTGGTCAACGAGACGCAGGCGGTCTTACAGGATTTGGATGCTGTAGTAAGGTAAAATGGCGGACCTGCATGTCATCCGAGGTTGGAAGAGAAAGGCGGGTACGTTGGTGCTTATGAAACTGCTGTTCTTGGCGCTGAGCGATGTCAAATGCATGGCGAAGGTGAGCATAGGTAGCGAGGGGTTCCTGGGCGTTGCGCTTGCTGCTATAAACTACCTTGGTACTTTAGGTACTGCTGGCATAGCGAGGAGATGGCAAGAAATAGCGAGTTTGGATTACATATCCGCCAGTTTCCACGCCGCTGTCGCCTCCGAAACGCTTCAGTCAAGCAGCGTCCGATCTTGCCAAGGGTAACCTGGGTACCTTAGGTACCAACCAGTAGCAACGAGTCACGAACAGAGGATTTACAGGCGCAACCGGGTGAGTATGCCTGCCTGACCTCGGCTACTCCCACATCTCCAGAATAAGGACCCTCTTACCCCACCATGTGAGCCAAACCTCCGTTGCTCCATCTCCGCCGCACGCCTACCTTAACGGTCGAACCCCAAGGTACCTTAACTTACACCTTTGCCGACTGCAGCAGTATGAATGAACTACATCACTAACGCAGAGCTGGAGGTATGGTAGAGTGAGCGTTCTTGGTACATCTCTTCCTTCTCCTGCTTCTTCCTTACCATCTGCGCCTTACTTCCTCCCTTCTTGCTCTCCTAGGCTTAGATCCTTGTCTACACCTTTAGACCTCCTACTGCCTCTTACCATGTCTTCCCCCCTCAGCCGCCTCTCCACCCTCGCCTCTCACTTCGTCCCCTCCTCTGCCTCCCCAACCGCAGCCGACGCACCGCCCACTCCCACAGGTCGCACACACATACACCAACTCTCCCCCATCTTCTTCCTCCCTCGCGCCGCCGAAATCGAGCCCTCGGCTCCGGCTGTCCACCACACCAACACCCATAACCAGGTCATTGAGCGCACCTACGCCGAAACGGCCGACCGTGCCCGGGGGCTCGCCTACTACCTCCGCAAGCATGGCTACAAGCGCGTCGGCATTCTCTGCCCCAACACCCCAGCCTTCCTAGAAAGCATCTTCGGCATCGGCGCGGCAGCGGCGGTGAACGTCGCGATCAACTACCGCTTAGAGCCCGAGGATCTAGCATATATCTTTGAGCATGCAGAGGTGGATTCTGTGATTGTGGATGCTGAGTTTGCCGGGTTGTTAGAGCTGTTCAAGACGAGGCACCCTAATGTGCCGATGATTGTCGATGTAGATGGCGATGGCATGGAAGGGCCCTACGACCGGGCGGTAGCGGAGGGATCAGCGTTCGATGCGCAGCAGACGGGCCTAAAGGGCTGGGACGCGTTGGAGACGCAAGTCGCCGACGAGGACTCCATGATCGCCCTCGCCTACACGTCGGGCACGACGGCCAAGCCCAAAGGGGTCGAGTACACGCACCGCTCCTGCTACCTCGCCGCCCTCGGCAACGTCATCGAAAGCAACCTCAACACCCACAATCCCGACGCGGACCGCTGCCACTATCTCTGGACCCTCCCCATGTTCCACGCGATGGGCTGGACCTTCCCCTGGTCCGTCACCGCTGTCCGCGGCACCCACTACACCCTCCGCAAGATCGACTACCCCTCCATCTGGCACCTCCTCCGCGAGAAATCCATCTCCCACTTCAACGCCGCCCCAACCGTCAACACCCTCCTCTGCGCCTCCCCCTCCGCCAAAGCCCTCCCTCACCCTGTCCGCGTCACTGTCGCCGCGTCCCCACCCTCAGCGCACCTCTTCCAAACAATGGAAGCCCTCAACCTCCACCCCGTCCACGTCTACGGCCTCACAGAAACGTACGGCCCAATCACGAAGGGCTACCACCTCCCCGCCTGGAAGGAGCTCCCCATCAACGAAGCATACGCCAAAAAGGCCCGTCAAGGCCACGGTTTCATCGCCTCCCTCCCTGCTCGCGTAGTCAAAACCGCCCAGGACGACGCGGGTTCCTGGACGCCTGTCCACCCCATGGCGGACGTTGCGAAAGACGGGCAGGAAATCGGCGAGATTGTCTTCCGCGGTAACCTGTGCGCCAGGGGTTACTACAAGGACGCTGAAGCGACGCGCAAACTCTTCGAAGGCGGGGTTTTGCATTCGGGCGACTTAGCCATCTGGCATGACGATGGCTCGATTCAGATCCTCGATCGCGCAAAGGACGTGATTATCTCCGGTGGCGAGAACATCTCTTCCGTCGCCCTGGAAGGCATGCTCGTCCGCCACCCTGATGTCCTGGAGGCGGCGTGTGTAGGAGTTTCTGATGAGCGCTGGGGTGAGGTTCCTAGGGCTTATGTCACTGTGAAGGAGGGCAAGGGCGGAGGGGCTCTGAGAGGCGAGGATGTTAGAAGTTGGGCGAAGAAAGAGGGTGGCGTGAGTGGATTCATGGTCCCGAGGGAAGTCTTGGTGGTGGAGGAGTTGCCCAAGACGAGTACCGGGAAAGTGCGAAAGAACATTTTGAGGGAGTGGGCTAAGGAGGGGCGGTAAATGCGTGGGGTGGTTCGAGATGGAGGTTAGATTTGTATGTGAACACTGTGCAGATATATCCCTTACATGCGCACGGGATTATATACGAGACACTCCGCCAGAGAGCTTGTGAACTTCATTTCCATGCTAATTTACCTAGCTTTGCTGTGAGGGCTGCGCCGCTCCTTCAGCTGATTTTCACAGTCATTCTAAGACTGGCGGCAACAAGATCGCAGAGGGGGGGCTGTTGAGGATGTCGCGTTCACCTGTTCATGACCAAGTTTCGAATGGGCCGGGGCCGAGGGCTTTGGCGCATTGCGAGTCTGCAGCAGTGGGGCTTCGGGTGCCTGACGAAAACAGTACGCATATATAAGGTATCGAAGGAAGATAGGATGTGGTTTGGGTTGCAAAAAGGCCGGGGAAAGGAGGATAGCGACGTATCTTGACCAAGAGCAAGAGGTGATGACGGAGGTGGTTGGAAGAGAGAAGACAAATTGAAGCAGGCATGACAAGGTATGGCACGATGGAGAAGCAGCAGCAGTAACGTGCAGTTCGACTGTCTACAGCGAACAGCAAAGGCCCTTGAGACCAACGCCTCGTCAGCGCCATGGAAATCGACTTAGACCACCACCAGCGCCACGCTAAGTCCATGAATGACGAGCAATGCAGCATCTAACACCGTCCACCTCATGCACGACGCTCGCGCAACATAGACTGCTTGCTGCGGCAGGCAAGCGGTCTCAGTCCACGCTCTAGCGGCACATCTTCTTCACGTAGTTGTCCACGAACACGCACGAGTGGCAGCCCATGATCTGACACGCCGTGTGCGTGCTGCAGGGCTGACCGCGACAGTACAGGCCACCCATGGTGTAGGATTGGCGCTTCATGTCGTGCTGCGGGTTGGCGGACTTTTGGGCCTTGTCGTCGTCAAAGTTGGAGGCGCGGAGCCAGGCAGGTGGGTCCCCTATGGTAGAGCGGATTAGTGTGGTGTTCAGAGGAAAAGATTGGTTTGGGTAGGTTGGGACACGCACAGATCTGGATGTTGTCGTGGACGTCGTGGCCGCTGACGCCGGCGAAGATGGTGTTGAAGTACTCGGCCTTGTGTTGCAGCATGGGCGGCAGAGAGCTGGTCATGGCGAGGATCTGGGCGTTGCTGAGCTTGCGGAAGTCGATGACGGTGCCGTTGGCGGTGTAGGAACGTGCGACGCCGTCGTCACCGATCTGTAGTGGGGAGGTGCGTTAGTGGCTGAGAGGGTTGGGTCTCAGGGGAGGAGGGTGAGGAGGAAGGGGAAAAGGGGATGAAGGGGGAGGAAGAGGGAGAGGAGGAGGAGGAGGAGGAGGAGGAGGAGGAGGAGGAGGAGGTGGAGGTGGAGGAGGAGGAAAGCCAGGAGGACGTACGTGGATGTCGCCATCGGCATCATGGACCATGGATTGGATGACCTTGTCGACGGCCTGAGCGGCCTGTGGGAAGCATTGTTAGGTTGGAGTGTGTTGGCAGGAGGAGAGATGATTTCGGACCTTGGAGTAAGTGAAAGGCTTGCCAGACACCTCAATGATAGTACCATTGGCAGTCTCAGGAGTCGAGCTGGAGATCTCGACGCCAGGAGCGGTAGGCGCAGCGAAGACGGAGGCGGCCATCATGGCGACGATGATCTTGACGAACTGCATGTTCAGGATGTTCTGAGTGATGGCGAAGGGAGCGAAGGCGTGCTCTTGCAGGTTATGTGAGGTGGGTGAAGGAACGAGTGCTGGGTAGCAAGGGGTTGTTGGTAGTAGCGGAAGAGTGTGTGGGTGTGCGAGTGTAGCGAAGAAAAGAAAAGGAAAGCAGAAGGAAGAAGAGGTGCAGACTTTCATAGCCGTGTTGAAAAACTCGATACGCGTCGATAAAGCTGCGCGTGGACCTGGTGGTGCTTCACCCTGTCATTTGGTTAATGAAGCGGCAAGGCAACATTTGAAATTGTATACCGGCATGACTCGGCCTTGAGATGTCGGTGGACTCGGTCTTGAGATAGTCGGTGGACCGCCGGCAAATAGCGGATCTTTGGCACGTGGTAGTCTGTGCGGGAGTCCAGAGCGTTTGGCGGCTTGGCTGAGACGCCCAACGCTTCCAAAGAGGGAAGGCACAACGGGGGACTATGCATATGAAGCCGCTTTTCCGCGCTACAAAGAGGCAGGCCGCTCATTCGAGTCCTTTTAGCACGTGACAGGAGGTCGCCAATTACGGGTAGATCCAGACCATGTCCTTATCTCTGATCGATGAAGCGTCTAGTTTTTTGATCACTGTCTTCGCTCGCTCTATCTTCACCCCAGAAGTCAACACACCTCCAGCCCCTGATAGACGCGTCCCCACGACATCGTTTTTTCCTGATCTGGCGCAAATGGTAGCAGCAGCATATTGTGTCAGAGCGGGCGATCGCAATACTTGTCAAAGACCGCATCAGGGTGCTCGGGCTTTTGTTTACGTGTAATCTCTGCGCGAAGTCATCCCAGCCTGTCGATACCTCTTTCGACTTGATAGCCATAATTGCTTGAAGCTTCTGGACCGTGAAGTAGTGTACAGCCTTGTACGCACCTCTGTTCCTCTACAGGCGCCTCTCGTGTCCCGCGTTCGCATCACGAAAACCTCTCGCGTCAGCCCCGAGGAAGTTCAATTCGATCCAGTTGCCTGGTTACGAAATCGTGCCATGCAGAGTGCTTGGACCAGGTCGTATCGGTGCAATGAGCTTTGCATGTAGTGGTTCACCGCGACAGGTTATCTCGAAACTCCCTGACAGCGGTTCGTCGACAAGATATATGATTGACAGACGCAGCGCGCTATCCTGTTTTCCATCCTGAAAGATCACGGCAGGCGGCATGTCCTCTACCATCACCAATGTCTTCATTACTCAGATCATCTGGCCCTGACAAAGACCTCCACGTCCCGGAACACCCTCCTACTCTGCAATCACCATCAATACCTCAGCCTCTTCTAGCATAATTGCATGTATCCAATTCAATCTCACCAAACAACCTTCCTCCGATCCTAGCTGCGATGACTTAAGCCGTTTGCATAAAAACGGTGTAGGCGGAGCTCTTAATCGAGCTAGTACCTTTGGAGGCCATTCCTATAAAGGTCTCGCAGAAAGGACAACGCAGTGGCTTTTTCTTGTGCTTTTTTTTTGCTGGCTGGATTTGATTTGATATGGCTGCATTGGATCCAATGTTCTTCTTTTCCTTCGTGGTGGGGAAAAGACGGGTTCGAACTCGGAGATGCTTCTATTATCAGCCGCTGAGAGCACGTCCTGCCCGTTCCAAGGAAAAGGGTAGCTGCTTACATATGCCCTACACGTCTTACGCGCACTGCGTCTTCTCCAGCAATGGAAAGTAGCGCAGTGACTGCCTCTTTCGCCGTCAAGGCATCGCACGTGGGATAATGCAATGGCTGTCTAATACAATCAACGCAGCTACCTACCCTATGGACCATCACCGTCTGCCGTCCGGACCAGCGCCCTCGTGTCGCATAGTGGCCGCTTTGTAGACAGCCTTTGCAAGCGAAAGAATAATCGTGATGGGCTACAATAAAAGTGCGGCAGATCCAAGAAGGCTACCAGGGAGGAGGATGCATGCCTCCTTCCTCTTCTCCAAAGCCGCTACGCACCACGTGGCGCTCGGCGTGTCAAAGCGCCAAAGTCGAGACTTGTCATTTGACGCGATCAGGGACACCCTATGCGATGCTAGATACCCACGTCTGTATATAGCAGCTGTGCTTTATCGTGAGATAAGGCGATGAGCTGTCAAGAAGTGTTATGAGGTGAGGTTGGGCTTCATTATGTAAGCATGATCGCGGAGACGAAACATCGACTCGAAACCCAAAATCACACGCAGTTACAGTACCTGCCAGAAGTTGTGAGAACTTCGCGACATGCGACCAATGCAATCGTCTCGACGTGTAAGCATAGGCGTAGAGCATCGCGCAGGTACAGCTAGAGTATATTACACAAACCCACAATGTCACTCCTCCCCCGCCTCCTCTTCCCCCTCCTTCTCATCAACAGCAAACCTCCACCTCCCCGCAACCCTCCCCTTGGCATCCTCCATTTCAACCTTATACTTCCCCTTATCCCACAAATCTTTAATCGTCAACTCCCTCGTGCGACCCAAGGACTCAATATCCCCGATCCGCTCCAGCGTCGCCTCGAGAAACTCGCTGAACCCGGGCTGGCTACAAATATCACGAAAAGCGTTCATCATCGGCACGCTGTCGGCGCGCACCATCGCGTTGCTGTCGATGGTGAAAACGTTGATGCTGTCGTAGTCCTGGATGAAGTCCGCACGGGTCATGACTTGGCGGGCTTTGTGGAGCGGCATTTGCGGGAGCAGGTGGCCCTTAACCGGGTCGTACGTCTGTTCCATTTCCTTCTCTTGGTCCACGAGGGCTTTGGCGAGGACCATGGCGGCTGAGGCGTATTTCTGCTGGTCCATAACGTCGTCGTCCATTTCCATGCCGAGGATCCAGCATTTGTTGAGAAACCAGGTGCGTTCCATGGTGCAGATTTCGCGGCAGGTCTTGAGCATGTCGGCGGATTTGGCGACGCGGGAGAGGAAGGAGAGCCGGCCGCCGACCATATCGTAGACTTGCTCTAGGATTTTCGGGGATGGGTCTTCGTTGCGGAATTTGACGCGGTAGTTGCGCAGGGCGGTGAGGGCTTTGGGTTTGGAGAGGTCGAGGATGGGGATGATGTTCATGCGCGTGGCATACTGCTTCAGGCGCTCATAAACCCAGTAGTCGTCGCTGTTGAAGATTACGGTGGCAAGGTTGCTTGCTGCCCAGGCTTCGGCCCTCTGCTGCAGGAGCTCGAGCAGGTCTCGGCCTTCTTCGTCGTCGCGGAGGAGGTGTGTGGAGTTGACAATGATGATGAGGGGTCGGCCGACCTTGTCGCGGCGTTGGAGGGCGACTTTTTCGAGCTTGTTGAAGGCCCGCTCGACATCTAGCAGAGCGCTGGCGTCGCGCGGTCCTCGAATAGAGAAGAGCGAGCCGATGTTGTCTTCGTGGAATTCGAAGTCGAGCGCCTTGCCGAGTCGGATACGGAAGATTTCCGGATCTGCATGGGCTTCTAGCATCGCGCAACCCTCGCCGTCGACCTTGGCCATGGCGTCGATGAGCATGCTGGACTTGCCGGTCCCCTTCTCGCCCACAAGCAAGTGATACTGCCCTTTCAGCTTCCCTGACACAATGGCGTCGAGTAGGTCTTGCTCCTCTCGCATGACCCAGTGCTGCCGATTCCCTTCGTCGTCGACGAGCTCCTCACCCCCCGCTTCTGTCCGTTGCTTATCGACAGCCGCTAGGTCCAAGACCGGGTCGCCGGGTGTGAACGCATGCTCGATCTTCTGAAGCACTTGGCGCTTGTAATAGATCGTGTAACCGTACCCGACCGCGCCCAGAATCGCCACCGAGGCGAAGGTGGTCAAGGCTGCTTCGAACATCTTGAAGAGCGTCGGTCCCCAACTAAAGGGCGGCTCTTGCTTCTTTCGCGCCTCCGCCTTGGCTTCCTCCGGTGACTTGTTCGCCTCTGGCTCGTCCGGTGCGAATGGCATGTTGTCTGTTGGTCCGAAAGGCACATTGTAGTTGGAACGCTTTTGGACATGCTGAAGTGGCGTCGTGTATTGTTGCCCCGGATGCAGTGAAAGAATGCGCGGCCTCTGCGGAAGGAGATGCCGAGAGGAGTAGAGCCGCAGCATGGTGAAAGAGCGTAGATGGGACATGGTCCGGAGTGTCATAGGAAAATCGCACGGCTTAAGTCATCATGTCGTGCCGCAGCGCAGTGCTACCTCAAGGTACCTCCAGGACGCCGAATTCAATATGCCACCCAAAGTAGATATGCCACTACCTAGCCAGCAGCTGTTCCTGCTACAATAATATGTAGAAGGGCACGCGACAGGAAGGGGCTTAAGGAGAGATGAATTCGGCGGTCGTCACGAGACAGCCAAGCACAAGCTCAGCGGATCGGACCTACCGCCAAGCGGATCTAACCATGCGTGCCTCAGGTTGCATCTGTTGTAGCCCTACAATGTTGCGGGCAGGCGATTTGCCGTACGGATGTAGGTATGTATGTTCGTACGGTCGATCTCGGTCTTGAGTATGCATTCCCTATCGGGCTACCTACAAGTTGTAAAACAATCGTTTATTAGTAAGGTAAGGTCAGGTATAGCTTTATTCGGATAGAAGGGAAGGGAAGCGGCGGACGGGTCGGGCGGGCGAGGAAGTTCCGGGTGCCGGGAGCAGCTCTCCTACGTGCGCGAGCTTTGGCCTCGAAAAAGTTACTCTGGTCGATTCCGTTTCTTTCCCTTGTAGAGGCAATTGACTGTACACTACCTGACCTGACTTCAATTTACCTGACGGCTGCTTCTTTGCGCGAGCGTGTATTATAGAGGCACTTCCATCTTCACCGTCGCTTCCGCAGCTGCTCCACTGTGCTCCTCGCGCGGACGGCTACCATCCGGTGACACAAGGACAGATTGGGGAGCATGGCTGAAAGTGGTAATGATGCGCTGAAGAGTGAGTGAAGACCATCTCGTCACTCCATCTCCATAACCCATGGCGACCACGTGAAGTATCCAAGGCTGTTCAGAGCGATTGTCTGACATCGCTGCAGCTTCGAACGGAGCGACAGAGACCAACACAGACAGCACTGCCAATGGGCACGCGACATCGGAGGCGAATGGGACCGTGACCAACGGCGTAGCGGGCGAGGATGGCAAGACCGACGGCGAGGAGGGGGATGGCGCACCAGTGGAGAATGTGTTCAAGCTCTTGGTCAAGCTGCCTCACGAGCCCTATCAGACCGAAATCATGGTATCGACGCACGAGCAGGTGCAGGACATCCGGCAATCGATTATCGATACCCCCAATACCTTCCAGTACTCCTGCTTTCACCTTGAGCACCAGGGCGAGCGAATCAACGACTTCATTGAGCTGTCAGAGGTCAAGGACATTGTTGAGGAGCCGACCCTAGTGTTGAAGGAGGACCCGTACACGGAGGCTCAGGCGCGGATGCATGTCGTCCGTGTAAGGGAACTCATTGGCGCCGCTGGCGACCGCATAGACTATGTGTCTGGCATTGATGCGGGGACCAGCTTATGCGACAGCATCGAACTACAACCCAGCGGGAAGAGTGGGAAGGAGGACAGTAGCCCAATCGCTCACTACGACCTCGACGCATCGGGCTCCATCTCCACACTTCTTGCAAAGCCGCGAGAAGCCCCACCGAAGACTGTCAAAGCGATTTCTCTCTCGGCATGGAACCCTCCGCCCTACCACCTTCGCATGCGCGGCCATCTGTTGTATCTACAAGCGACGACGCTGGAGGGCGACCAGCACTACATCACCGCACACGTTTCCGGCTTCTTCGTGAACAAATCGACAAATAACAAGTTCGATCCGTCACCGCGTACCTCGCCTCGCAGCTTCCACGCCCACTCCATCATCTCCCTCCTCGGCCAGCTGTCTAAAGAGTTCGATCCAGCGTTCAGGAGATTACAGGAGTACAACGGACAACGGGACCCTCTAGCTTCCTATCAGCTCTCAAACAGCATACCTGCGGCCCCTTGGCTGGCTTCTCAATCTTCTGTTCATCAGCATCAGCCTGACCTCACCAGGACGCAAGAACCATACCTACTAGCTGGAGCCGACAATGCAGAGACGCTGCGGGATTGGAATGAAGAGTTCCAGTCTACCCGCGAGCTGCCCAAGGAGACCGTGCAGGATCGCGTCTTTCGCGAGAGACTGACGAGCAAACTGTTCGCGGAGTACAACGAGACAGCTGTCCGCGGCGCCGTAATGGTCGCTAGAGGTGAGGTCCAGCCACTAAACCCAACAGAAGCCAAGGATGCGCAGATCTTCGTGTATGGCAACGTCTTCTATTCCTTTGGAGCTGACGGCGTGGGCACGTTCGCCAGCGACGGCGGGGACGAAGCTGCACGCGTAGCAACGGGTAAGGATGTTCAGGGTGTCAAGAACGTCAACCAGCTCGATATCAACGGCCTCTTCACCCCTGGCACCGTCGTGGTAGACTACCTCGGTAAGCGAGTAGTAGGTCAAAGTATCGTCCCCGGCATCTTTAAGCAACGCGACCCTGGCGAGCACCAGATCGATTACGGCGGTGTCGAAGGCAAAGATGTCATTGCCACGCACGAGGGCTTCGCACCTCCCTTCGCCGAGCTCAGCAAGGCCATGAGAGTGAAAAAGCACGCGGTATGGGACAAGGAAAGCAAGAAGCACGAGCTGGAAGCTAGCGTGGAGACGAAGGGGTTGCTGGGCACGGACGGCAGGAAGTACGTGCTCGATCTCTACCGAGTGACGCCTCTGGATATCCACTGGTTGGAGAAGCATAGAGCGACGGATGAGAAGGATCAAGGACGGTACCCGCATAGAATGACGGTACTCAGACCGGAGCTTGTAGAGAGTTACAGGATAACGAAGATGAGGGAGTATATTGCCAAGGAGTTGGAGAAGAAGAAGGCGGGCGAATCCCAGACGAAGGCTGACGCGGAGAAGCAAGCAAATGGCGACAAAAAGGATGAGCAGACTACGTCTGATGAGGTGGCAAAGACCGAGGGCGAAGGCGAGACCAAGCAGCAGGAAGCCGTCGATTTGTCTGGCTTTTCGTTCTCGCTCAACCCAGACGTTTTCTCCGGTCAACAGCCACAGACGGACCAGGAGAAGTCCGAGTGGGCGGCAGACGAAAAGGAAGTCCGTACAGTGTGCACATACCTCACCGATGACGTGGTCCCGCGACTTATACACGACTTCCAAGAGGGCGACGTCGGCTTCCCGATGGACGGTCAGAGCTTGGTCCGTGACATGCACAAACGCGGCATCAATGCTCGTTACCTTGGCGAAATGGCGCAAAGATGCTCGGGGAAAGAAGACAAGCGGCTACAGGCACTGAAGGACTTGGCCCAGCAGGAGATGGTTAGCAGAGCGTTCAAGCATATCTGCAACAGCTACCTCCGGCAACTACCACCTTGCTTCTCGCAGAATGTGGTCAGCCACTTGCTCAATTGCTTGCTTGGTAGAGAGCTTAATAGCAAGCCTGTTGCACAGGTGGAGGAGGACCTTAAGAAGCTGTACTCGAATGAAGACTTCAGCTTCGAGAAGGCAACGCCTGAAAGTCTGAGCGCAGAGTTGAAGCGGCAAATTCAACTGCGATACCGGTACGAATTGTCGGATGACCTCGTAAAAAGGGGCAAAAAGATGCAACTATTGCGTGAGATTTGCCTCAAGGTCGGCTTCCAGCTGGAGGCGAAGGAGTACCAGTACAGCAAGGATAGCACGCTCAAGCCGCAGCAACCTTTGCAAGGAAAGACATCGTCAGATTCGCTGGCCCCACCCGAGACCAATGGCGTGCAACCATCCTCTGAAAGCGGATCGAGCAAAAACAAGAAGAAAAAGAAAGCAGATCGTTCTCCGAACAGGGAAGCATCGACTTTGCCTTCAGTCCCGACACAGACGTTCCATCCCGAAAATGTACTAAACATCGTGCCTATTGTGAAAGAGGCGAGCCCGCGAAGCATCCTAGCAGAGGAGGCGCTTGATGCTGGTAGGATGAGCATTCAGCAAGACCAGAAGGAATTGGGACAGGAGCTTTTACTCGAGAGCTTGAGCCTACACGAACAGATCTATGGCATTCTGCACCCAGAGGTCGCGAGAGTGTACTACGCATTAAGCACAATGTACTATGGCCTGGAGGAGAAGAACGCCGCTGTCGAGCTGGCGAAGAAAGCCGTTATTGTCTCAGAGCGAACGCTCGGAATCGACAACAGCGAGACCATTCTGGCTTACCTTAATCTCAGCCTGATGGAGCACGCTACCGGCAACACCCACGCCGCTCTAGCCTACACCCGCCATGCCATGGACCTCTGGAAGCTCGTCTACGGCACCCGCCACCCCGACAGTATCACCACCATCAACAACGCCGCAGTCATGCTCCAAACCCTCAAGCAATTCAAAGAATCCCGCATCTGGTTCGAAAACTCTCTCGAAATCTGCGAGGACGTCGCGGGGAAGAACTCGATCAACACTGCCACTCTACTCTTCCAGTACGCGCAGGCCCTCGCCTTGGACCACGATAGCAGGCAAGCCGTCGGCAAAATGCGCGAGAGCTACAACATCTTCAAGGAGAAGCTCGGCAAGGATAACCAGAATACCAAGGAAGCCGAGACCTGGCTCGAAACCCTCACGCATAGCGCTGTCAGCCAGGCGAAGCAGGCCCAGCAGGCTACATCGCTCTTGCAGAACAAGCGGCTTTTCCTCCGCAACCCTAAGGGCGGCCAGCGTTTGGCCGTTAGTGGTGCCCGACCGCCGCCGCCACCCGCTGCTGGCGCTGGTGCGGCGGGGAGCGTGGGTGGTGTTGGAGCTGGCAACACGGGTTTGCCTGGTGGGCTGGACAAGAAGAGTCTGGATGAGATTGTCAAGTATATCAATGGGGAGGGCGGGAAGCAGACGACGCCGAAGAAGGGGACGGCGAATCCAAAGAGGAGGCAGCAGAGGGCTGCTTGAGGCCTTCGCCTCATCATCGCTCGTGAGAGGTTTAGAGGGACATTCCGATTGCATGCATGCGTGCTTCGCACACCTTGGCATCAACATACTTAGAGCAAAGGATTACGCGAAAGGGGTTTTTTGGAAGGGGAACAGGCTGGCAGGCGGACGGCGGACCGAAATGGGCAGATATATATATCAGGAAGATTCTGCGCAAGGTGCATAGCGGGAGAAGTCAGGTTTGGGCAAGAAGAAAAGAGAGAGAGAGAGGCTTTTTACTTGGCTTCTTTCGGGGAACTGTATGTATACATGTATTATTGTAGGCTCACCACTCCATTCTGGGTCGCTTTCGAGGGAAGAAAATCACATCTGGCAGTTGATCGAGGAAGAACTGCAGGGAAGGGGGGAGTGTGTGCTATACCGTTACGTTGGCTTGGTGAGGAGAGAAAGCGCTCCAGGTGTCGTCTTTCTTTCTTTCTCTCAGGCTTGCATGGACGACATCTGCGTCTCGAGGCCTGGCCGGGGAAGAGAACAATTTTCTAAGGTACCTTACTGTTTCGTTTCACTTACTCAGAAACAAACACCTTCTGTAGGGTGACACCCGACATATGTTTCATGTTGTAACCCGCGCACACGTACATTTATACATGACTGTCCGTCTAATCAAGGTACCTTTCCTACTCAGAGCGCGCCACTACGTTGAATGCCGCGCACCATCCGCTATGCGTTTGTGTAAAATGCAAGCAAGCAAGCAAGTGCTATGACGGAACCACAGGAAGCGCGAAACAAAGAGACGCCATGTGAGATGCCGCTGTACGAGCCACGAGGTTTCGGTTGTTGTGTCAGAGGTAGAAGCATAAGCCCCTCCGCCACATGTCGACTCTCCCCGTAACTCTTTCACCTCCCCAACGTTTTAAAGTTTCTTTTGAGGCTTTTGAGGTTGTCTTCTGTTTGGCTCGAAGAGAGTAAGTAGGAGGCACCTCATCCGAACGGCGACCCTCTCGCCCCACCAAAGCCACCTCCAGGTCCCCCGCCCGAAGCGAAACTGAAGCCTCCTCCACCACCTCCACGCCCTCCACCACCACCCATCCCGCCACCAAACATCTGCATCAGAATCTCTGGATCAATCTGCATGCCACCGCCCATGCCACCACCCATACCACCCATGCCACCAAAGCCCCCGCCCCCACCAAACTGCTCAGAAGGATCCATCAGATCGACGCCCGAATCATAGCGCTCGCGCTTCTGCGGGTCAATGAGCGTCTCATGCGCCTCCTGAATATCCTTGAACTTCTCCTCCGCTTCGGCGTTACCCGGGTTCTTGTCCGGGTGGAAGATGACGGCTTTCTTCCTGTAGGCCTTCTTGATATCCGTCTCGGAGGCGTCCTTTTCCACGCCGAGGAGAGCGTAGTAATCTTTCCGCTTGGACTTCTTGAGCTCCATCTCGGCGTTCTTGATGTCCTTGGCAATGCCGGGTTCTTCTGGATTGGCTTCTTGTACGGACTTGTAGGCGCGGACGGCTTCGTCCCAGTTGCCTGACTCGCCCAAGGCTTTGGCTCGTGTCTTCTTGGGCTTGGTGTAGCTGGGGTCGAGCTTGACGGCTTGATCGCAGTCAGCTATGGCGTCGGTCCAGTTTTTGAGCTTGGAGTAACACATGGCGCGATTGTTGAGGATCTTGCTATTAGTGCCTTTGTTTCCTGCGTCGACCGCGAGAGCTTCAGAGTAGATGTCGACGGCTTTTTGATAACGGCCGGATTTGAAGTGGCTGTTTCCTTCCTCCTTCATGCGGTCCAGCTTCTGTACCATCCGAAGGTACTTGACTGCGTCCTTGAAGTCTGGATCGCATGACAGTGCTTGCCGGAAGTGCTGGATGGCTTTCTCGTTCTCGCCTTGTCCATATAATGACCGTCCGCGCAGAACTAGCGCTTCTGGATCCGCGCTGTTGTTCCGTAGTAGGTCCATAGCGATGTTCTGCGCAGAGCCCAGACTATTCACATTGCCCATCTTGAGATAAGCCTCACCGCGCATCAGCTTCCACTTTCGCGGCGCCGAGACGGTGAGACCTAATCCTTTTCCGGCCTGGTCCAATGCATGTAGAACCATCGATCCGGACGTCCCAGTTGCCAGGCTATCTTGTGCCTGGTCGAGATGGTTCTTCATTTGCACTGCTGGCGCCTTGTCTTTTGCCGTCACAGGCGGCTGTATCCGGTCGTATACCTCCAGCGCGTCTTGTGGCCTGCCAAGCGCAGTGTATATCTTCGCCAAGCGTTGCAAAACCTTGCCATTGTCTGGTTCACGCTCGTCGGCTTGCTTGCAGTCTTCAAGAGCTTCTAAGTAGCGTCCTGCCGCCATGTACGCAGCTGTCCGGTTCGAGAGGTAGGTGGAGGATTTCGGATCGGCCTCGATTGCTGAAAGATCAGGTGTCAGCTTTGAGCATCAGCAGTCATCTTGAGACGCAAAGACACACCCTTGGAATACTCTTCAATCGCCCGATCATATTGCTGCGCCTTGTAGTACTTGTTCCCACTTGCCTTGAACGCCTCCGCCTCCTGCTCACTCTTCTCGTTCGAAGGTGGCGGGCTCGCCGGCGTCCGGTGTGGTGGCGGTACCGGCCCCTCCCCTTCGCCACTCTTCTCCCCGTTCACACTGCCATTGGTCTGCGGGAACGCACCAGGCGCAGACTCCGGGGCTGGCGTCCCCGTTTCCATCGCCTCGCCGTCTACCGGCACCGGCGTCTGCTCTTGCCGTGGACTCCCACCACTCATCTTGCTCAATGCGCTCAGCCGGCGCGGATCGTCAGGATGGAAGTTCAATGGATGCTCCTCCTCCAACGCACTTTTTTTGCTGATACCCGACCGGGAGAAGCTCTTACTGCTCCGCGGACTCTTCGGCCGCTTCTCTTTCTCACGTTCTTTCACAAAGTAGCCTTTCTTTCGCTTGTCCTTGTCCTTGTCCGGCGACGGCGGCAGCGATTTCACTCGCTCAGCCGGCTTCTTCAAATTTGTATCCGCGCCAAGCGATGGTGGTGGTGGTGGTGGTGGTGGGCCAGCCGGGGATTCCGCCGAGTCCGGATGTGTCGAGGTCGGGGTGGAGGGTTTCTTGCTGCGATTGAAGAACGAGGGCATCGGAAGGGAAAGGGACGGGTTAGAAGCACACAGGTCAATCGTTTGTGCGATGCTCGGGCCGCCCTCTCACTGCGGTACGTACTACCAAAGTCTAATACGACTTCGGGGATAAGGCTGTTAACATTGACTCTACCGCCTGCGCTAGGCGGAGTGGCGGCTTCAATTCTGAGGTGCCTGAGGCTGGGACGTCGAAGCTTCTAGAAACGAACGTATAGGGAAAGTGCGCGCGTGCGATGCCAGCAATGTACCATCGATATAAGCCAGAACATCGACTATTGAATCTCCGAGGTCTTTCTTGACGGCATCACAATCATGAAAGGTCGCATAGACACCTTGACACCCTTCCCAAGTCTATCAGGTCTATCGCAGCTTTGACGAAGTACACCACAACATCACAACCAGCTATATGCCAGCCAGTTGATAGAACCCAACAACACCCTGCCTGAATCCTTGCTCCCATTCCCACACGAATCCTCCACCCTGTCCACTCTCCCGCAGGCGTTTCAACACCCACAGATCCAGCATGCCGATCTTATCGCCGCCGTTCAGTTGGCCGCCGCTCTGGCTGCGCATACCGAAGAATGCAGTGGCGTCGTGGAACCCCAGATCCCATCCATCTGCGAACCGTTGATGCTCATAATGGCCTCCTTGGGAATCCCAGTACCCAGCATGGTTGCTGTACGCCGAGTGCTTCTGCTGTTGCATTCCCGCCTGCGCGTGGTGAATGCGCTCCTGGACGTCCGACACGGCTAGGGACTGGGGAGGCGTGATGGCACGAGCATTAGTCATTTGTTTGAAACCCCATTCACCACCTTCCATCCAGTCCATGCGGTATGTCCAGAAGAAAGAGCCGCCGGCGCGTTGCTGGAAACGTCCGCTCTCCGCATTACCGAATTGCCGGACAAGCTCGTCGTTTTTCCCACCGCCATTGCTCCAGGTCTCCTCGCCAAGGACGCACGAGTACTCGCCCACAATCACTTGCGCCGCGCCGCGATCAATGACAGATCCGTCCTTCCCGTCCAGAGGCTTCATCTTACCCCACACCTCCTGCGAGATCTGCTGCGGCTTCTTCGCCTTATCAGCAGCGGAGAAACACCAGTAGTAGTGCGTATCCACCACCACCGGGCATGAAGCTCCTCCACTCCTTGGGCTGTTCTTCCCCTGGCTCCATTGGAGGCACTTGTTGAGGTCCCACGCATCGCTCACATACACAGGCATGCTCGCATCGATCTTCGAAATCTCCGCAATGGCAGAGTCATACCACTCGAACATGCCCTTAGCACCCCATTCAGCTTCGTTGATGATCTGAATACCCGCGACACCTTCTATGCGACTGCACTGCTGAGCAATGAAGCAGAGACAGCGCGTAGCAAGCTCACGGTAGGACCTGCTACCCCAGAACTCAGCCTTACCACTGTTCGTCCCAGAATGATCCTGAGCATTAGCTCCGCCCGGTAGACCGTGCAAATCAACCACGACCCCAATCCCATAATCATGACACCGCTGCACAAGCTTCTTAACCGCCGCCCAGGCATTCTGATACACAGCACTATACTTCTCAAACGCCGTATCCTTGCAATAAGGCGGGCCCAGCGTGAAGTACCCAATGGGTAGGCGTATCGTCGTGCACTTGTTATCGCGCAGCCACTGAAGGTCAGAATCCCTAATCCATTCGTTCCAGTGCTTCTCGAACCTCTCGCGTGCGGAGTCCATGCCGTCTTTCTTCACCCACGCTTTGACTGCGGCAAGTTCTGAGGAGCCTTCGGATTTGTCCGGGAACATGTGCCCGCAGAGCCAACGCTCGAGGATGAAAAGTGAGCCGAAGTTCGCGGCGTGATGGTAGCGGTAGCGTGTTACGTCCGCTGGCGACGGAGGCTGTATGCCATGTGACGGTGGTTGTTGCTGCATCGGTTGCTGGTGATGCTGCTGCTGTTGTGGCGGTCCGCCATGCTGCCCCCCAGGGTTTGAAGGCTGGTCTCTGCTTGACTTGTCATGGTCGTCAACAAAGGCCTTAGCCTTGTCCATGAATCTCTTCATCGTAAGTCTTGAAGTATCAAAGCACTTGACTAGTGGACCGGTAGATCTGCTTCAGCACGAGCAGTATCCCAGGGGTTTGCCAGATGAAGCGGAACGGCAGATGGATGAAGATTGTTATGAGGAGGAATCGAATGTCGAGACTGAGGTTCGGGTGGTACATATACCAGAATTCCCATTGAGAGCTGAAGGTGTTGCGTGTTGGCTGCCAGGTTCATGATTTGTGGAGAGCTCCAATTGATGAGATGACGTTGGCTGCGTTAGCTTGCAGCTGCCGAGATGCCAACACGAAGCGTCGTGGTTTGGCAGGTGTAGAGTCGTACAGCATTCACGATAAACGACTTTGAAAGCTTGCACGCAGATCAACTCATTAAGAGAGAATATTATGGCTGAGATGATGATGCTGAGTCTCTTTGGCACCTCACTACGACTCAAACGTTGGCGCCGAGTGACGGCAGCAAGAGAGACGAATGCAAGCCAGGTAAACCACTTTTGACTTGCTTCTTATCTACCGGGACGGCATCAGACTCGCTGAACTGGTGCGACGATGGCTGCAGACCCATGTCTTATGTACTTGAGGACACGGCAGTAGAAGCTGCGGCCTGGCTGGCGGTCCAAGCCTACCTCAAGTGCTCTCACGGCTACTGCAGATAGGGACGGATCTCTGACATCGTTGGGAGACTGCCTTGACGCCTTTTGGACGTGGACAGTCGGGTCGGTCAGCTGCCGCACTTCGCGCAGTCACGGCCTGCAATTCTGTAGTAGATTTTGGCGGCACGGCCAGGGCTTCGGGCAAGGACGTCCTCAACATCTCCACGGCCTGAGCATGTGCACGAGGGCATAGCAGCAGGGCCAAAGGAAACAAGATCAAGCAGTGCGCTAGCCGCCGGTCTGCACTTGTGTTTTTCTTGACATAGAAGGCTGCCAAGACCCTGCTCCACGGCATTGAAAGGAGACAGCTCGAGTACGAGTGTGGCTGCCACATACAATCGTTTAAGAACAGATGACTCTTTACGAGTGGAAACATGAAGGCATCGTGTCCAGACGGAGAAGCCTGGTCAGGTCAGGAGATTGGAAGAGTCGATCGACAGCATGCTCGCTCGAGAAGCAGTCTGAAAGCTTTCGGGACTGTTAAGGCGAGGGTGGTCCTTACCGCTGGAATCGCAGTCCGTGAACATGTCACCACCAAAGAGAATCACAGGTATAGAAGTGGTCAACCAACATCAGGTGGGAACCGAGCCTCCGAATGGGCGGTGATGTGGACGGCTCCTCCCTCCTGCATGGACCAGGCTTACTTACGATGTGATAGGAATGGATAGAAGTGCCCTACATCATTCAAAGACGTGCCTAGCCATCTGCTTCGGTAGGCGTTCGCTCGATTATCAACCACTTTGTGCTGTACAAGACGATGCGACAAGTGGTGATCCGCCGTCCCAATTTTCGGCAACGTCGATGGCGAAAGTCGCACGGCAACCTGTAGCCCTCTTCGTCACCATACCGCCGCTTCGTGAGACCGTCAAGCTGGTAGCCCCGGTATGCTTTTCTGAGGCAGTGTAAGATGACTCCGGCATCCGAGGTTCAATCCCGGCAGATCGTCTTCCCGGGCGTAGCCAGCCCTGTAACGATGGTCTTCGCCATCAGTAGCCAGACGGTTATGGTGATTCCTGATCGCCTGGGCGGTCTACCTTGGGTTCAGGGATGACGCTCACCGACCAGTATCTATCGTCTGACTGAACATGTGCCGACGGACCTTCCAAACCGAGGGAGGTATGTGCTCGCGATATGACAGTGTCGGTCGGTACACGCAATGTCTACAGCATCTCCCGTATGCAGTCACACGTCGGGGCAGTGCTTACTATCGCACCACTACCCTGGCCTATGGTTCCGAGATATTTAGCTCAACTGTCAAGCAAGAGCGTGACGGGTTTGAGTGCCTACCACCTCGGATGTCTCTGCCGAGAGCTCGCCATAGCTACTTGAAGTGTGCATACGCAGACATATATGGAGAGAGTTGAGGCATTTTGGTGCTTGATCCGGATAGGCTTCTCGTGAAAAGCTTGACTGGACATCTTTCCTTAGACCCTTCCATACTTACTGGTTCCATTGACCGTCTCATTTTGTCGTGACCCATTCACTTCGAAGGCTTTGCAGTCGACGTAGACATTCTGGACGTGTTGTTCTGAGCAAGAGATGGAGACCTGGGTCCCTCATTCAAAAGGCGATTCGGATGGCAAATCGTTACCTAAAAACCATGGATGATGTGCTCTGGAGGTTGCCTGCGCCAACACACGTCAGCTGTCGATCCGTTCGAATGCCGCGTCGTTCGAATGGAATGAGACTTGTTAGGTAACCAACGTAACCTAAAGATATGGCTCAAGTGTCTGACGTGCGCGGCTCAATAACTCTAAAGATGATCATCCGATCCGGGCCCGCGTTTTCTCCACACCCGCAGAGAGCCGCTGCCTCTCATCAACCTTGAATTCTGTACATCCTCGACTTTAATCTCGCGCTTGCTGTGAAGTCGGACGCGTAGCTGGTACGATCCAGCATCTCCGATACCGAGGCGGCGATCGATATGGGAGCGTCGATGAGCCCCTTGCCCAAGGTCCCTTTCCAGACCTTGCGGGAAAGGGGCATGCTCGGATCTCCTTTCTCCTAACAGGCGGCCATCGACGAGATGGGGTGAACTTTGTAAAGCCCGGTCAACCAGATTGGAGCTGCTACGATGGCACAAGACTCGTGGATAGCAACATCGCCATCTCCGGCCCACAAAAAGGTCTGACGCTTCGAGGCTTTTGGCATCTCGCCCAAGATTGGGTCCATCACAGACTGCTCGCACTACCCGAGACGCCGTGTGTAGTATATTGGCGTGCTAAAGTAATGGAAACCAGCAACGTTGGCAAAACTGCTCGACGATGATGCGTACGCCTCAGCACCACGTGGTGAGGAGTAATTTCGTGATTACTGAAGACCTTGATTCCACCGGGAGAATAGTTGAATAAGGTGGGAACATTCCTCATGCTGACCATCCTGCATTACCACTCCCATTTCCTCGTATTGAAGAAAGCTTCGACTTAGTGTCGTTTTGGCCAACATGGAGGTCTCGCAGCATTCGCCAGCGCAGCCGTTGGGGAGCTCCTTGTCCTCTCTTTCCCTCAAGAAACCGGATGACGACCTACCATTCCCTGGCAAGCTACGCATAAGCATACCAAGGGAAGTCTCAGAAACGCTTTCGGAAAGGGGTTTCGAAGTGGACGGGCATGGATGCGTTCGATTCCGCTCGGACAGCACTTCGCATCCGAGGAGATGGCCTCTCTATCGAAAGATGTACGACTCTGCTCTTATCTGCTTTCTGGAGTTCTTCATGACCCTCATGTACGTTCTTCCACATCTTTAATTACTCTCGCAAAACTGACCAAGGCTAGGAGCAATACCGGTGCAACAGTAGCCACTCATGCGGCCTCAGAGCTGTCAATCAGCCGGATCGTTGCTGTCTTCAGCACAATCACGGTATATCTCCTCGGCCAAGCAGTGGGCGGGCTATTGTTCCCTCCGTTGGCAGAGTCATTCGGTCACCGCACCATCTACGTGACGTCGACATTCGCTTTTGCTGTACTTTGCCTTGTCATCGGACTAGGCCATGACCGCCTCGCTCCAGTCATCGTAGGTCGCCTGCTGAGTGGCTTCTTGTCGGCCATACCAGCCACCGTTGCCTGTGGATCAATCGAAAACATGTGGGATGAGAAAGCACGAATAATGGCGATACATGCCTGGATCTCTTGTGCGGTACTCGGCTTGGCATGTGGCCCGCCTGTGGCTACATACATCAGTACAAGTCTTGGATGGTAAATTGAGACTCACTGAGACGACCGACGCCAATGCTGACAATGAGAAAGGCCATGGATATTCTACGTCGCCGCTCTCGTTGTAGGTGCCTGCTCTCTCATGTGCTTCGGCATGCAGGAGTCCAGACCATCTCAGGTCTTGCGTCAGAACGTCCGCCAAGTCGTCCGCAAGACGAGCTTCGATCGCCTCACAGCTGACAGCGTACATCAGCTACCATCAGCTTCAGAATTCGTGCAGACCACCTTGACCCAACCTGTTCGCCTCTTCTTCACCGAGCCGGTAATCTTCTGGGTCTCGATCATGGGCGCCACAGTCTACGGCAACATCTACTTGTTTTCGGAGGCGCTTACTGTCGTCTACAAGGACGGCTTCCACTTTTCCGAACGGCCGGCATCACTCGTCTTTTTATCCTTTGGCGTCGGAATACTCCCGACATTCCTACCCCGTATCTACGACTTCATGTTCGCCAATCGTCGCCATCGTCAAGGCCTGCCAATGGAACCAGAGGACAAAATGTTCGGCTTCTATGTTGCGGCACCTATCCTTGCGATAGGGTTATGGTGGTTCTCGTTCACAGTCCCTCCGCTGATTGACAACATCACGCCCTGGGCATCTATCATTTCGCTAGTGCTCATCGGTTACGCAACAGTCGAGTTCGACAATGTCCTCAGTGGATATCTGACCGATACGTATATGAGCTACGCAGCTTCCGCCAACGCTCCAATGTCTTTCCTCCGAGCGATCCTGTCTGGCGGGTTTCCTCTATTCGGACATCAGATGTTTCGTGGCCTCGGATCCAATAACGCATTATTCATCCTGGCTGGGATCTCTACGATGTTCTGCGGCGTCGCTGTCTGGCTGAGGCTGAAGGCGAAGGTTCTCCGTCTAAGAAGTCCATTCGCTGAGAAGACTGCTTTGTCTGCGCAAAGCAGCCACGAGTCAGTTCCGCAGCCGATTACTAGCGTAGCGTAGAGAACACTATACTTGACGAGTCTCTGCTATCACATCCAGCACATTAGGAACTCGAAGGCAGTCAACACGTTGGACCTCGCCATTCATCGCCCTAGCACCACCATAGTCTTATCATACGCCAATCCCATGTCCCGTAGACTCCTCTAGTACGTTATCAAGCTTTGGGTCGTGGGAGCAGCATGTTGATGACCTTACGCGGCACCCTCTTGAACCTGATCCCTCCCCACACCGCAACAACTTCACCGTCTTGTAGAACATACACGTCGCCCTGCAATATACCTTTCTGTCTCGGCTGCATCATCACGTAGTTCTCGAGCTGAATTCCATGTACGCTTGCAATGAGCTCGGGTTTCAAACAACGCCAAGTCTCCCATCCTTCGGAGATGTAGACATTGTCGTCCATATCGCTTGCATTCCAGAGGAAGCCGGAAAGATGGCAGGTACTGTCTGCTCAGCAAAGTCAGCATATCAGCAATGCCCCATTGGCGAGGAGACTAATCGTACCGAGGTGTACAGGCCCGGTATAGTCGCCAGGGAAGGTTTTGAATGAGAGTGAGGCGCAACCCTCAAGGCCGTCGAACACGACTTCGTCCATCGCACGGTACTTCTCGGAGTAGTCGACGAAGCTGGCGAAACACTTGTATGCAAGCCCAGTCTGCATTCTGTCCACCGAGCCATTGTTCGCCCTCTCACGTAGCGTCCTGATGGAATTCCTCACCATGTGAGAGACCCTGGACCACTCCAAGCTCCAGTCTTCCTTGCTTTCGTACCTCACGAGGCAATGTGCATGATCTTGTATCTTTGTACCATTAGGGTGTACACTGCGCCAGCAGCAGCGCACTATTCCACCCTTTCCGTCCAGCTCGGCGACCGCTTCTATCTCTAGATATTGTCCAGGTGGCGTTTGAGGTAACTCTGCAATCAAGGACTTCGGCACCTCCATGTCGGCCACGTTAATACCTGGCAGCTCGACCTTCCGTCGCATGGTGGCCCAGATGTACTCGGCAACGACTGTTGCCATGTCGGCGTTGAGAGCAGAGGGGCATATTGGGACCTTGTTGCAGATATGTCCGCTGATGATCGGGTAGATCTGGCTGTCAGCTAGGCAGGATCGTGCTACTACCTTGGCCGTAGAGTCGGTGAAATCTTCCTCCACAACTTGCTGGCAGGATGCTGAAAGTTTCTTGGCTGATGCAAGGGCGCCCAAGAGCATAATACTCGAAGTTGGAGCTGTGCTTTGGGACGTCGACTGCGTATGGGAGAAATGAGGGCGCTTTGTAGCTGTGGTGAAAGCCATGCCTAAGATGTGATGAATGATGGAAGGGTAGTATGTGAAATGCAAGGGAATTTGACGGGGCGAGACACCTTTATGGAAGGCTCTTGAAATTGGATCTGAAGGAGATGATATGCAAATGGATTACGAGCCAAAGCCGCGACGATTAGAACATATATTACTTATCGACGAGCCATTCTTGGTGACTTCGGCGGCGGCATAGAATGGCGATCCTCGGGATACAATGAGAGCCGGAGCCGGTAGGAAAGACGGTCGAAAGGCGTTCATCGATTATGTGATAGACCGGCTGCGAGAGCATGGTGTCTGCAGGTACACTGCCTTGCTGGTGAGACGACAGGAAGGGTGTGGCTGAGCCCTGCGAAGCATTATGCGTGAGGTGAGAGTCAACACCGCCTTTTAGTCCACCGTGATACAACCTCGGTCTCCAGTGGGATCTCTATACCGAAGTATCGTACGAACCCACGGCCACACAAATCCTCCGACGTCGCACTCGGCGGAACATTGGGAATGTCGTGATGAGCCCAGATGACAGCCGAAAACAATCCTGCTCTCCTTTCGAATCCTGCACCTGCACCTTCTTTAGCCCGTCCTGACTGCTGGTGCCATTCTTTAAGGCTTCCCTCCCAACAGCCTCAACATCGAAAGCAGCCTGGCTGTGGAAGATCGTCTCTATTTCCTCTATCGAAAGGCCTTTAGTCTCCCTCACAAATAGAAAGACAAGCGTAGCCGTTATGATATCGAAAATGGCATAGAACGTGAACGTATAGCTGCCCCGCGAAGAGACCATGTAGTTTGGCATTAGGAGGGAGAAGAGGAAGCGGAACAGCCATTGCGCAGACACAGCGATTGAGATGCTGACTTCGCGGGTGCGGCTTGAAACGACTACGCAGAAGTGTCAGCAAGCGTCCGCCTGCAAAAATTTGACGACCCCTGTTGGTAATGACCGACTTTCGGCAGTACACGGCCACGACACAGGTCTCCAGCTGAAGTGGTAGACGCTGTTGGTGATGAAGATCATCGCCGCGGTGGCGATGCCTTCGGACACTACTTGGTTGTTCACCGGCGCCGGCGTAGTCTTCTTCACGATATTGACGATAACGAAGCACAGTACCATCGCGAGGGCTAAGGTAGCCCATGCAGCAGCAAGAGACATTAAGGTAGGCAGACGTGGATCTAATCTTATCCATCCCGTATATACAAAAATTCTCGATACGCCTCCTTGGTCCAGCGTCGACTCTTCTTGCCCCAATAAATCATCGGAAATGTCAAGAGATGAATCGCAAAGGACAGGACGCCGATAGCGATAAAGGTGTTTTGCAAACCGCTCGCGTCGATCCATAGACCTATAGTACAAGCTCGTCAGTACAGTTTCACAAGACATACGTACGGCAAGTATCAGAGGTCCGCCGGTGGGGCAGGGTTTGGAGGCTCAACTTACTAACGCAGAAAGTAAAAACGCAAGCCAAACTATTATTGATGACCGCCACGCCCACCATGCCCTCCAACACCATCTCCGGGTACGCATCCATCAAATACGCCATGCCCAAGTCTCCCGCGCACCCCCATCCAAAGCCGATAAACCCCAACCCCACATAAGGCAGCGGCCAACTATACCCCTTCGCCGACGTAATTCCAAACAACATCAGCCCCGCCGGGTTCACCAACCCCGACGGCAGGAGCAACCACAGTCGATCCTCCGCCTCAGAAACTCCGCCCCTTCGCTTTGCCATCCACCGCACAAAGCGATCGGAGTACCAACCCCCATACACGCAGCCAATGACAGCGCCGATTAATGTCGGGATATTCATGATTGCGACTTCGGCGTCGGTGTAGTACCAGGGGGCGTCGTACCAGTTGTCCTCTTCGACGGTCAGGTAGAAGGAGAGCCAGGCGTCTTGGGCGCCCCATTGGAGGCCGGCAAAGACGACGGCGGGGAAGTAGAAGAGTTTGATGGTGTGCCAGAGCCGGGTGAGGTATTGTTTGAAGCCCGTGCCGATGAGGTTGCTGGCGGGGGTGATGGGGCGGATGCGTTCGAGGTAGGTCCGGGGACGGTCTCGGGCTTCCAGGGCGGATTCTAGTCTGTTGTTGGTTGAGGCTTCAGGGGCTGGATGGAGTTCTACAGGTAGGTGGGAGGTTTCGGGGTCTGTGACTTTTTCGCTAGAGTCGATCGCTCTGTGGTGAGTGTTTGTCTGTGTGCCGACGAGGACGGTGCGGTCGAAGACGGTTTCTTCTAAGCCGAAGTAGAAGACGATGAAGGTGATGCCAGTGATGATGCCCGTAGCCCAGCCGATCCACCGCCACGCCGTCGCGGCAATATAACCCGCCACTAACGGCCCCAAAAACGTCCCAATCGACGTGGCCAGAATGTACAACCCTAGCACCGTCCCTCGCTGATGCTGATAAAACAGCTCCGACAAACTCAACTGCGCTACAGCTTCCGCGCAAGACTCGGACGCTCCTACGAACAACTGGTTCCAGATCGCATCCTGCTTCGTCTCGATATTCGCATACCAGATCGCGCCGATGAATGACCAAATCAGACACAACAGGTACATGATCCGTCGTCCGTACAACGTCGTCAGCGGACTACCGAGTAAGGTCCAGTACCCAATGGCGATGAACAGGACGCCAGCGCCGGTATTCTGCACGCCGTAGGAGATGCCGAGATTCTTCACCATAGCTTCACCCCCAGCGCCCGAGTCATTAGACGTTGCGGCGGTGAAGGCCGTAATGTAAAGGACGAGGGAGGCGTGCCAGGCTTTGCGGAGCGGGGACCAGTTGAGAGGGTCGTTGGGGGAAACTGTGGGCTCAGGGACGAGCTTGATGTCTTCATCTTCTGTGATTAGACGGATAGTGCCTGGGAGGTCTCGTTCTGTGTCGGTTTCGGCCACGGTCGCCATTTTTGTCGTTGTTGTCGTTGTAGTAGGTCGTGTCAGGCAAGGGATTCAGGATCTTCGCACTTTTCCAGAAAACCCTACCCCCTAACCAATGGTCGAGGGGCCATTTGCGCTCCCGGCCTAGATTGTCAGTGCTTTTGCGGTCTTCATCGATGCGTAGTACGGCGTAGTTAAGCGGCTATAGAAGAGCATATGAGTTGTTTGCTAGCCTCCCATGCCTATTTTCATGTCATATGGTAGGGGAAAATTCGCATGGGCTTATCATCGTGATAACACTAGCGCCTTCCTGAATGGGCATGGGCGTGCCACTAGCCTACCTGTGGTCGCAAAAAGAGTCTTTCAGGGTAGAGTTGTCGATGAACACCTCCTTTTAAATCACTTGTGAGTTGCACTCGAAATGATGCTCTGCCTGTGCGGTGCAAGGTCTCACTGAAGCACCTGTCGACACAAGCCTAAGCTAAGAAGACCGATGAACATGCCAAGATCGCCAAGCGGGTCTGACGATCCCATTGACCGTTGTTGATCCGGTTCCAAGCTTGCCGACTTGCAGCTGCCAGCAGGTTTCAGTATACACGCGTATGATGTGTCTTCTTCACTAATGCCACTCTTTTCACTGCACATACAAAAGGTGAAGTAAAGTATTCTCACTTTGACCCTCTCTATTGTCGTCAGATCAAAACAAGTCAAGTCTTTGCCGATATTACCTGCAATCAGCACGCACAAACAACGATCGCAACAAGATGGCCTTCCTTGCCCAGAAGCTGGCTACTGATGGTGGTGGGGAGTCAGTAGGTAAGTCCAAGAATGTGCTGCTCTCATATATATAACCTCCAGAGCAGATAGGTCTTAGGCTTTTGCCCTTAAACTCAACTCGGTCGTCGAAGCTTTGGGCTGTTTGCCGTCATCACAAGCTTCAGCGAAACCACATCAGAGAACAGTCATCATTCTATAGAGACGGAGAGGCTACCATAGGGTGTACCGCGATCGCTCCTGGATTCACACCTCTGGCGGTAGTCCGGGCACCCAATCAGTCTATCACCCACTAACAAAAAACACCCTCCCAGTCTTTCTAAACGAAATCGTCGCGCAACTATGGCCCAACATCAACAAGGCCGGCAGCAAGATGCTCAAAGACATCGCGGACCCTATGCTCAAAGCCACGCTCCCGGGTCCGCTATCGAGCCTTCACTTCACCAAAGTCGATTTCGGCGAAGTGCCAATGCGCTTCTCCAATGCCGTGACTACGAAGACGGACAGCGATGGCATCAAGGTCGATATGAATGTTGACTGGGATGGCAAGTGCGATATCGAGCTGGATGGTGCTATGGTGCCGGCGCTCGTGAGTGGTTCTTGATCTCCGTAGGCAGGTTTGATGTACTGATTTGTGTGCTAGGGTGTCGAACATGTCAAACTCCAAGGCAGGCTGGAGCTTGTGCTGTGCCCCTTGATCAATGTTCTCCCGCTAGTACGCTGCCCGTTCAAATATCTTAAAGGATTCTGTTGCTGACTTGACTAGATCGGAGCCGTGCAAGCTGCCTTCATCAATCCCCCGTCACTCAAGCTAGACTTCACCGGTGCTGCCAATATCGCGGATCTCTCCGTCATCGACGACTCCATCCGCCAGGTAATCCTGGACATCATCAACGGCATGGCCACTCTACCGAACCGTTACCTCACGGTGAAATTAGATGAGGCAAACGACTGGTTCAGGACATACATTCCACCACTCGGCATCATTCGAGTGACCGTAAAGCAAGCGTGGGGCTTTGCAGAAGAGTCCAAGACGAAGACCAAGAAGCTGCTCTCCAAGCTGACAGGCGCAGCGCCGGACTGCTACGCCAGAGTCAGCGTTGGCGCCGAGGAGCCCTGGCAAACAAGCACAAAAGACAATTTGATCAACCCTACGTGGAACGAGACGCACGACTTCGTCGTTTCTGACTACAATCAGTCCATCCAGATCGATGTCAAGGACAAGGATATGAACGCTGACGATGACGTCGGGCTCGCCGTTGTTCTGGTCAAGGACATCATGTCCATCGGAGGTCAGCAGGAGCTTCCATTGAAGCACAAAGGCGAGAGCACAGACGGCGTAGTTTCAGTAGCATGCGAGTACTTCGAGCTCGACGCAGGCAATGCCAGTCTCTCCGCCTCCGAGCACAAGGGAGAGGGCAAGATCTGCGGTATCGCCAATATCCTCGTTGCCGGAGCTTTCAACGTTAAAGGCCATCGAGAGGCGCTGCGGCCAAGCGTGGTGGTGAAGTGGGGCCCGAAGCTTCGCTATCAGACTGCTATGGTTACGGGGACTCCTGGGATCGATACGAACAACCCGGCTTTTGACCAGAACTTCCGGGTTCCTGTCACGGCGGATATGGTGGGTAGTGGAGCCGAAAGTTTCCGGATTGCACTCATGGATGGAGAGAAGGAGGTTGGTGGCGTGGAAGTTCCATTTAAAAATGTCGTGGGTGCGCCGGGGATGACGTTGCAAGATCGGTTTGATGTTGGGGGTGGAACCACCGTCAGGGCTAGTATTGGTCTTAGAGGCTTGAAGGCAGCCGGTGCGCAGAACATGGCGTTGCCCGAGCGACAGAAGCACAAACCGGCAAGCTGAAAGGATTCGGATCGAAGGGTGCAGGCCAGGTATTCTAGAGATGGTGTGAGCGGATCATCATTGTTCGCCTTTCCTGTGGGAGACTGAGCAATGCTGCCTTTGCGATTTCAGCACCCTTGTTCTTAATTCGCTACAGTCGACGAGAGCCAGCCAAGGCGACAAGAAGCCGAATGATGCAGATCCTCAGAGAAGAACCTAGAGGTAGCGAGACCATGGCCACCTTACCTAAGTAGGTAGGTACGTAGAACAATGAAAGCATTTCATATTGCTGTAACACATTACGTGAAGAGGTGTTGGAGGTACTTCAGCGTAAGAGAACATACAGCGGCAGGATGAATTGACGAGTGGTTTTTGCCGGACGCCGGACAGTTGATGACTTCTTGTCGTCGGTACGAAGGGTGCTTTCGACGTCACTCTCAAGGGTGCTGGCGGCAAGGTGAATTCTATGTGTGCGATGAGCTTGCGGCACAGAGACGAGAGCTGCCTGCTATGCTCCTCCCGTCTCGATCGACTATTGATCAATGCCTTCTTCGTCAATGGTGGATCTAAACGTTCTACAAAAAGAGCTGCATTTATTTACCCCTCGGACGCCCCCCGGGCCTCTACAATCGCTCTATGACGACATGCGTCAATATACTAAGGTACACGTCGAAGCGAGCATCCCCAAACCATATGTAGCACTCGCCTCTACCCATCAAGGTAAACCAGCCCAAGACCAGCACAGCCAAAACAAAACGAAACAATGTCCTCAGAGAAAAGCGCCCCAGAATGGCCCTGGCCTCCCGCCTCCGACCACCAAGCAACCTACGACCTGCACTGTCACTGCGGCACAATCCGCTACACCATGACCGTCTCCCCACCCCTCTACGCCGAGCACACGCAAGGCACAGAGCAGCAATACACCGCGGTCGAGTGCACGTGCTCCTGGTGTCAGCGCAACGGCGAAATCATGGCGCACCCGCTGACGAAGAACGTGAGTTTTGATCACGGCGCGGAAAATCGGAGCGAGTATAGGTTTGGGAGTAGGATTGCGCCGCATTGGGTTTGCAAGACGTGTGGGAGTACGCTGGGGGCGGATTTGGGGCCGATGTTGAAGAAGATGGGGATGGAGGAGAGATTGGCTATTAATGTGAGTTTTTTCTGTTCTCTGTTCTCTTCTTTGCCTCTCACTCCTCGGTTCCCATGAGAAGTCGGTTTGGGTGGTGAGGTTGGTATGTTGTGATATCAAGCTGACCTAGATTATTTTCTCCAGCTGCGCATGCTAAGGGGTTTCGACCGCTCGAAGCTCAAGATCAAGCCGGCGTCGATGATGGAGGGCGCTCCGCCCAATTACAAGGAATACATCGATGGTCTGTATGCTCAGAACGACAAGTAGTAGTACTTAATGCAGGGACGACTTTTGCGAAAAGTCCTCACAGTAGACGGTGCGAGCAAACGCAACGCTTGATGATACATTGGGATCAACGAGAGTCTAGCGCACGACACCAGATCTTGCTCAGTGCCCTGCTTGTTATCATTCGTCGACAGATTTCAATCGTAAAGCGGCGTCTCATGATCGATTGTCCACCAGTAAAGCATCACAAACCTCCTTCACCCTTCACGAAAAGCGCCCTCTTCACCCTCGTCAACCATCGTGTCATCACTGAGTCTCATGACGGCCAAATCTCACTTACACTGTTCATCGGCCTGCTACCCACGTGAATAGAGTGAATCCTTGCTTCGCAGCCGAACGCCCACATTCTCTGCCTCCTCTTCTTCCGGAAACATCACGGCCCAGCATTGGCCGAGACTCTCCTATCAAGCCCTCTCGTCACACGGTCGCTGCAACACTTCAAGGTACCGAGTCTCGATTTGCCACTCGTGCTGCAGCACTCGTACCAGGTCAGCAGAACAAGGCTCAAGAAAAGCAACGCGCTCGATCCTGAACCAGCGTTCAAATTTGAACGTGTGATCGGAGTCCATGGTATCACAGAATCAAATACAAGCGACAGGGCTCAAAACCAATCCGTTCAATCATATACGTCGTATCTACATTTCGCGAATGCAAAACCTAAGCTCTCCAAGCAGAGCGTCAAGCAAGACGACCGCAAGCGATACCTACTCGGTCAATGCGATCCACCTCCGACTCCGAGAAGCCGAGCTCCTCTTGCTATACTGGAAAGTGCCATTCGTAAGGTTCGACGCAGCGCCCGCGGTCGTGTTCAATGCGCCTGAGGTATTATTAAGACAACTCTCCAATACGCTCGAGGAATCCGTATTGCTTTGGAGAAGTACGGATGCGGGTGTCGCTTGCGCGCACTAAGCGCTCTTCGACATGTAGGAAGGCGGGCCCTGGTGATGTGGGCCGCCGTACTTGCTCTTCATGGTTGTCGGCTGAGGCTGAGGGTGGTGATAAGTGTAGCCGCCACCTCTGGTTGTGTACCTGATGGGTGGGCTACCGCTGCTGCTGCCGCCAGAGCCTGAGCCAGAGCCGCTGCCGCTGCCGCTGCCGCTGCCGCTGCCGGGGCTAGTGACAACACCGCTGGTGTCGAGGTCGGCACTGAGCGGGAGCTGGCGGCTAGAGCTACCGACGTGGACGGTCTTGGGGTAGCTGCTCACGATCCTGTGACGACGATCAGTATCTATGCGAAGGATGATGCACAACAAACTCAAGGGACTTACCAGTTCTGGCTCTCGATGTCCCAGTTGGAAAGGTCTCTTCGTGTGACGTCTGCGACGAAGGTCCTGCTCTGGCCTGGTTCGATCCTCAAGCGCTCAAAGTTCCTCAGCACAACCTTCGGGTCATCAGGTCCGCCCAGGCTGATGTACAGCTGCGGCACCTCATCACCAAGAATGTCACCAGTGTTTGTAATTTCCGCTGTCACGGTGAAGAGTACATCATAGAGCGCCTGGTTACCACCTGGGGCAACGCGGCTGCCAGCAGGAAGATAAGGTTGCGGGCTGGTGTCGTAGGCTCCGGCAGGGAAAGAGTAATTGACGCCATATGCTGGATCGCCGCTCGAGGCACGCAGAGAAGTGCTGTTGAGGTATGGGTAGATGTAAGCATAAACCCTGTCGATGTCATCCGGGAAAAGGTAGTCCGCGGTATTGTTGCTGACTGTGCCGTATGTGGGTGCAGATTGCGTATTGCCTTCTGTGGGAGTATACGCTCCTGCAACCCGGCTGCGCACATTGAGATTGGAGTAGGAGAAGGTCGTGTACGACAGTCCGAAGCCGAATTCGTAGATAGGTGTCTCGCCCAGTCTGTCGAAGGCTCGGTAGTCAATGAAAATGCCATTCTCGAAGTCATCTTGCGGTGCTAAGACGCCGTTGTTAGGCTCGTAGAGCAAGTCGCTGCCGTACTCGCCGCGGTTCGCACCCCAAGTGAACACACTCTTGCCACCCGGGTTCTCCTTGCCGTAAAGGATGTCAGTGATAGCGTTGCCCGACTCTTGACCAGGAATACCGGCCCAGATGATGGCAGTCACGTTCTCGTGCTCGTAGAAAGAATCGACAAGGACTGGGCCGACCGTGTGCATCACGACGATAGTATTGTTGCATTCTGAAGCGACAGTGTCGATGAGGTCGTTACCATTGTGCCAGAGTGTCAAGTTGTTGCGATCGCCCTCATTTCCGTCGACTGTAATATAGCCTTCGCCGGCGTCCGCATTAGCGAACACGATACAGGCTCCCGCAACGTCGGAGACACGGCGGCCGAGTGCGGCCATCTGTGCATAGGCGTAGTCGTCTGTGATGCCCTCGATGGACTTGCCGTTGGCGTGGAGCTCGGCCTTGATCGCTTCCAGCGGCGTGATCAGGTATGGGAAGTTGGCGGTGCCAGAGCCCCAGCCCATGGCAAGTGTTCCCATGTCGCACCCGCGGTCAGCACAGCCATTGGGTCCCCAAGGATTCACACCCGCATCAGATCCGAACACACCCGTGAGCTTCTCGACTCCGGATAGCGGTAGTGCACCGTTGTTCTTGAGCAAGACAGTGCCTTTGGCAGCCTGATCGCGGATGTCCAAGGCGTGCTTAGCACGTACATCAACGTGGTAGTTGAGAAGCGTGTAATCTTCTTCGGCGTAGAAGTGTTCGTATCCGTAGGTATCTAGCGTCCAAGAAGAGAAGTTTGGAGCGTTTTCGGCTTGGTTGGAAGCGCGATCAACGTAGTACCAACCAGCCACGATTCTCACGGCCATGTCATCCAGGCGGTATTGTGGGACCGTGCCGTTGAGTACCGCAATGGTCAGATTGGTGCCCCAGTACGACGTCGCGCTGTCGAAGCCAACATCACCCGGCATAGTCATGTCCAATCCAGCCAGTGCTGAGCTGACACCAGAGTGCTGAGCAGACCAATCTGACATGATGAATCCTTGGAATCCGAGCTCATTCTTCAGCAGGTAGTTCTGCAGGTAGGAATTCTGGCAGGCGTAGGAGTTGTTGACCTGCGAGGATCGTCAGCACAATGTTTGTAAGGTCTCCGACAGTGATTCCGCTCACCTGGTTGTACGAGCACATGACGCTAGCCGTTCCAGCACGGACAGCATCAGCGAAAGGCCACAGGTACAGCTCGTGCATTGTAACATCATCAATGTTGGAGCTGATAGCTGATGTCAAGTACGATGGGGGAGAGCCCTGGCGGAAATGCTCCTGCTCATTGCCAATGTAGTGCTTCGTGCAAGCCATGACACCGGCGGCCTGGATTCCCTTGACGGTCTCGGCGACAGCAATGCCAGAGAGCACTGGATCAGGAGAGAAGCCCTATCATCGACGTGTCAGTGCGAGCCTGGCGTCACTGAAGCTTGCGTCTCTTGACTAGCTTACCTCCCAGTTCCGGCCGCCCTCAGGAGAACGACCGATCGGACCAACGACCGGTCCGAGCTGGACATCCACGCCCTTGTCCCTGTGCTCGCTACCCATGTCGAAACCACGCTCGTAGAAAAGCTGGCGGTCCCAGGTCGAAGCAATCGAAACACCAGCCGGGAAAGCAGAGACGAAGTCGGCGAAACGCACACCGAGCGGCGAATCCTGCATGCAAAGTGCTTTGAAACCGAGGCGCGGGATCGCGCCGTTGTTGCCAACGCACTTCTCGCCTTCCCAGCCGACGCCTGTGGTCAAGTTGACCTTCTCCAAGAGCGTGAGACCTGACACGAAATCGCGGGCTTGGGCGTAGGCGCGATCCCAATCGCCGAGACCCTCACCCCATGGGGAAGGGTATTTGGGCGGCGAGGTGGCGTTCGTCAGATCGGACTCGGTGGTGTATTCCGCGGTGGCATTCTGGTACGTGGTGTCTGGATACGGGGCTGCAGTAGGACCTAGCTGGGCGAGGGTGTTCAACGGCAGCGCTGCGAACAGCGCCGCCCGGAGGAAAGTCATATTGTCGTTAAGCTGGTCCGCTTGACGGTGGTAAGAGAGCAGTCGAATGAAGGCTGTTCAACGAAAGAAGTACTCTGTATCCACTGCTGGCATGCCACAGAGACTGCTGAAGAAGGAGAACAAGATGCTGCAAGGGGAGGAGGATGGAACTTACTTGTACTCGCTGGGGATGAGTGCGCACACCCGTGGATCGGCAGCAATGTTTGGAGCTCACAGATGAACTACAGGGAAGGCAGCAGCTCCCCGCACCGCCTCTGAACTTACAAGCATCTCTAGTGCCGCGTTCCTGACGCCATGAGGCTTCGATGCCGGATGGGGAAGGTACATGTACCTACCGAACACGTTCGTGCTGCGAGCGCAAGGCACGACCTGGACGACGTGGTTGGGCTAAGGTTCAAGAGGAGGGGCAGGAGTGACGTCGGATCACCACGCTTACTCACTAGCGCCATGTCCACCCCGCCCGTTTTCTTGGCACTCGTGGGGACTCCACCCTTCTATGGCCCCACTGTGGTCTACCGGCAGTCTTTAACCGCGTCGAAGCAACCAACGTCAACGGCGAACAGCTGCAATAGCATTTGCGGATATGATTGGCAGTCGACTGCCGACTAGTCGTACCGAAGGCGCTCCTCAATAATATGGGAAACACTGACACTCGAGTGCCAGGGCAGGCGCTTGCCGCCGTGCTGACATTGCCAACTTCCCCCGCTCTGATCGGATGGAAGAATTAATGCAGGTCGATATGGGAGACTGACTTGATGACGAGACCTTGCATGTCTGTCGTCCACTCAGGTCTGTACAAGTTACCTCCACCTCGTGGCCCACTAGCATCGAGCCGCATCTGCTCCATCTAGGATAGCACAGATGCGGGACCCGCTACGAAGTCTTGGATGAGATCTTCCGGCATCACGATCGAGATGGATTCAGACTGTCTAGCCGCGCTTTGGACCAGTGCTCCCGTTCATGCTACCACCTACCACTTGCTTGCAGCTGGGGAGGCTGGCAAGCCACCCACTTTTCCGCCTACAGACCTGCAAGGATGTCAGGGATTCTCTTCAAACGCTTGAGGATGAGTCGCTGTGCCAAGAAGGATAAATTGCTCTTCTAAGCGGACCGGGTGGTGGAGCCCTTCAGCAACAGGCGTAAAACCCCTCACTCACCTGCTAAACGAGCGCCTGGGCGAGGGAACGACGGACCGAAAGTACCTCAATTCACGGATTCAGCTAGCCTACGGAAGATGATAGCTTGGTGGTAGCTGTAGGATAGTAGGCCCGTTAGGCTGTCCTTCCTGCGCCAAGCTGAAGAGCTCGTGGTTAATGCATCTGATCAACTCAATTCCACCGCTCCCTAGAGTCGAGAGATACACTGGTCACGCGCTCACCGCCAAGATTTTCCATAGTGGAATAGGGAAGAGCGGACTTCAGAGATCGCTAGTGCTACCTGCTGTGAGGTAGCTTCAAATTGCCTCAGCTGCTAATAACCTGCTACTCTTCAACTCTGAGCCAAGTTGGAAGGAGCTTCGAGAAAGCTATCGCAGCGGGCTGTTAGACTCCATGCCAACCGGCGAAATATCGACGACGAGGTTGATCTCAGGGTTCCGTTTTCAAAGCATCAGGTCCAGTCTTCCCATTCTTCACTTTCGGGTGCACCTTACCATGCCTCTCACGCTACTCACGAATGCGTGCGGTGGCTGGCGAACAAAGAGCGATACGATGAGGCCTGGGCGAACGCGACGTGGATGCGTGCGAACGATGGTGTGTAAGCTCTAGTGCCCATGCGAGTGCCCGACTTTGATCTTTGTGTGTGTTTCCATTGAGTCTGGAAGCGAAGTCAGAGTTCAATGACCGTTTAGTCTCTTTCTTAGCCAGCAGTGTACGGGCATGACGGCTTTGGCTTACTTCGTAAGTTCTAAGAGCAAGTCTTCGGAGTTCAACGAGGTCACACCCAGAGGCGATACTGCGCCTACTACCATCGTGTCTTAAAAAGCGGCTCTCACCTTGCCTGTGCAGGGAGAGCGACGTGCTGACGCAGAGATCCTGCTAGGGACCGCAGTTCTTCTCAAGTATAGTACCCCCGCAACAGTCTGTCCGCGTAGGCAGTGTGAAGTCTCTCCTATTATAGATTCTGTCTCGTTAGATAGAGGCACTATACAGTACCTTGGCAACTTTCCCATTTGCGCAGAGATTACGAAGGCATCTCTACTACAGGGCTGCTTCCTCAGTCCGTCGGAGGGATGTATAGTGCCTCTAATCAAGGTCCGTCCGCGCAGAGAATATAGAGCGCCTTTTAAAAGCAGACAGACTTTTGCGTAGGCACTGTTCTTATGGGGGGATTGGTAGTCAAGATCTCAACATCACGGCTCTCTTCGGCGCCGAGAGGGCAAGCAAAGAGAGGGACCAAGAGCAAAGTCAGGGCACAGATACAGGAGGTCTGACATTTCTCCCCGATGTACAATAATGACTGCCTTGATCTTCTTCTCCTCGGAACGCTCGAGCCGTAAGCCTACGCTGTGGATCTGTGCCCATGCTACACATTTCACTACCTAGTATACTCCGCCGTCACGCACAGTGTATCGTCCACCCAAACAAAAGCAGCAAGCGCACATTGAAGAGAGTAAAGGCTCCGCAGGGCTTGCGCAAGAAGTTTCCAAGATTTTGATTATCATGCCTGTGAGCCATTCTACAGTCTACATGGGTTACTGTGTTCCCTACGTGCCGCCCAGGTAGGCTGCGTAAGCATCTACTCCTCTTGCTCTTTCGTGACAACAACGAAGCGTCACTGAGCCGAGGGTGTATGTGCGAAATGCCCGCTTCACCACCACATGGCACACGAGGAGTCCAAGAGCATGGGGTATCATACGCTTCTCTCAGCCCTGCCAATCCGCCACCCTTCAGTCGCAATAACGGCCGTCTCCCCTCTTTTTTCTTTACACCAAAACATACAACGCACAAAGCAAACTCAACCCCATAATCATACAAACCCAGAAGATCACATTGTTTAACAATGTTCTCTTCCTCACCCACTCCAGCCTCTGCACCGCCACAAACGGAATCTGCAACATCATGAAAAAGAATCCATACCCCCGGAACTTCCTCGTAATGCATCCCATCACCAATTCATGCGCAACAGCAGATACGAAGAACGTCAGCGCCGTCGCCGCAGGTCTGCTTACACAGCCTGAAGTCTGCGAAGCGCTGTAGACGTGCCGCCTGAAGAAGTTATGGACCGGAAGGTTCCATTCGCGGGAGAATTCGAGCCAGTCGCGGGCATTCCACCAGTCGGAGTAGAAGTGGCGGTCGGCGAAGAGCGTAATTTCGGCAAAGGCGCCGAGGGCGTATTCGAAGATGGTGAGGAAGGTCAGGAGAAAGGTGATGAGGAAAGGGAAGAGGAGGGAGGAGACTGTTTCGGCGAAGATAAGGGCCTTTTCCGCTTGGGTGATGTGCGGAGGCATTAGCGTGTTGGTGATTGTGGCCGGAGGGTGGAGGCGGGCTTGTGAGGTTTCGAGAACGGGGAGGATGAATTCGTCCGAGGTGAGGGTGAGGAGGAAGATGCAGCCGAAGACTGCAAGGGTTTTGTAGAAGAGTTCGGCGTAGGAGCGTGATGACATGCGAGGGTATTCGAGTTCGTAGCAGAGGGTGGGGCAGAGTAGGTAGTCGAAGTAGTTGGCCCAGGTGAGGTTGGCGGGGTAGCTAGTGTTGCCCATGGGTGAGGTGAGTTCGATGGCAAGGTCTTCGCGGAGCTGGAGAACCGGGGGTAGCTGATCATGCTCCGCTTCAGTGTGCGCAATGTGGATGTTGGTGATGGGGTTGGCGCTAGGCTGGGTGGTGTAGTCTGGCAGGCTGGTGCGGTAGCGGACGGCGCTGTTCATGGGGGTGGTAGGGCCGATGGGCAGATCAAGCTGCTGGAGGCGGTTGAGTGTAGAGCTTAGGTGGCCGTTGTAGAAGGCGTAGCTGTGCATCTTCATAAAAAGGACGAGAATGTGCAGGGTGAGGAAGACCTGTGCGGTCCAGGTCCAGTCCCGCATAAATGGCCACCCGATCCAGAAAGCCAGCCAGCCGGCTTGGAAGAGGATTTGGAGGATCATGCCGCCGCCGTTCCAGCTCAACAAGCCGCGACTGTTCTTGTACAAGCGATGCATGGGCAGAGTTATCGTCGTGCTGCCCACCATCAGCAGATCACTCGCCGCCAGCTCCCCGATGTTCTGCGTAAACAGTGGCCACTGCCTGAACGACAGCAGATTCCCAGTATCCTTCCAACTCCTAGTCATGGCCGTGATGGCCATGACCGCCAGGCCAATCCAGAATAAGACGAAGAAACCACGGAAGTTGGTGTAATCGGAGTTGGGATCGAAGTAGGACAGCCGACTACGGTATTCGATGGTAGGGAACATGCGCTGCTTCCGCCGCAGCTCCCTCCGCGCAGCTGAGGTAGCCTTGACAGACGGCGGAGCGTCTTCGGGCGGGGCAGGGGTACCGGTGCCGCTCGAGTTACGGTTCATCGGGCTGGACATTGAGGCGGATCCGCGCCTGAGCTCTTCGTTGAACGCCCGCTCCACGGCTGGATTGACGGGTCGGCGGGCGCGAGGCGAGTACACGCCATTATTGCCGCTGCCGTCGGCTCCGTGAGGGAAGAAGCCGGTCGCGCTGGAGCCTGAGGACATGGTGATGTTGGCTGTGGTGGTGGTATGCGCCGGGTGGTGTTGGTGCGTGCAGTAGAGACTAGACGATCAATTGATGGTGCCTGCGAGACTGCGCCTTCTTCACGCGCGACACCTCAAGCATCCAGCCTTGCCGCAGTCCGACGATCGCTGCTTGCCATCACGATGGATGTATCAGTTGTTACACGCCCCCCGTTGTCTTTTCTTCCTCCGCACCCGCCATCCACCAGCTGCGCTAACTATCTGTGTACTTTCTTACTCACGCCGAGGCGCGACTCACGATTCGCGACGTATGCCGGACACTTCCGCGCCGGAGGATTTTCAGCCCTAGCCGATGATGCAGGTGCCTCGGCACGGTGGCCGAAGTCTGAAATCTGACTAAGCTGGCTTCAGAACATGTGACAAAGGCGGCTATTGGTGGTATTGTTCTCTCCGTATCAACGACAGCGGCATACCGGCCCTGCAGTGGGACAATATGCATCTGACATGCAGCTACCCAGTCGTAAACGAAGAAATCACGTGCCAAGATGCCCACCGCATAGCAGGCAGCGACCTCGTTCGCAACCGCTTACACTCCTCGCCATCAAACACCACCCCCCCCCTGACCCTCCACCATGTCCACCCCTGCTCCTCTTCTTTCAGATGATACGACCCTCACCCTTCCCTTCACAGAAGCCAATCCAGACCAATCGACCACCATCCTCCTGATCCACGGCGCCCTTTCCAACCGCGATGAATGGAACCTCGTGACCCCACACCTCCGCAACTACCACCTCCTCATCCCCGACCTCCCAGGCCACGGCTCCGCCTCCCACCTCCGCCCCTTCACCACCCTCAAAGCCGCCCGCCTCCTCGCCAACACCATCCACGCGCACGCCAAAAACCGCCGCGCCCACATCATCGGCCTCAGCCTCGGCGCCTACATCGCCATCGACCTCGCCACAACCTACTCCGCAACCATTCTCTCCCTCTTCATCTCGGGAATCAAAATCCTCCCGATACTCCGAGGGCCCTGGGTACCTTATCTTATGTATCTGAACATCCGCTTAGAAACCTTGGCGCTCTCACTCGCGCCAAAGAGTCTTGTGGATGCGTTGATGTCTGGGACCGATGTGCATACTACGGCTACGACTACGGCCTCCTTTGCGCTGTGCCGTGAGATTCTGTATCCGATTAGTCTGGCCGATACGTACCGTTGGCCGGGGCCTTGGAAGGCGCGGACGCTGATTGTGTGTGCAGGAAAGTCTGGTGTGTTGCCGACTAGTGATAGTGAGGCGGATACCGTGCGGATGGTGGGGATTGCGCGCGAGGGGAACCCGGAGTCTAGAGCGGTGGTGCATAGGGAGATGCGGCATCCGTGGAATCGGCAGAGGCCAGAGGTCTTTGCTGAGGCGGCGCGGGCGTGGTTTGAGGGTACGGAATTGCCAGAGGGCTTTGAAGAGCTTCAGTAGTAGAAGAGAAACGAAGGTCGGGCAGCTGGCTGCATCTTTGCATTGCGTGCACTTCTGTTTCAGCCATTGCACAACGTTGAGTTGCCTTTCCAACAGCGCGCCAACGGACATCCATCCAAGGGAAGCATATAGACCAAATCAGACCTTGCATGAGACCTCTTCACTCATTCTCGTTCATCCATCAGTCCCCCATCGCCACAAGGCATCCACATAGCTCTAACAAGCCCCAGAAGACCCACTAGGACACCCCGTCAAACACACCTTACACCCCTCGCATCCGGGCGAAGTCTCCGCATCGAAGCTGCCGTGAATTAGCACCACCCACTCGGGCACACCCCTAAATTGGCATTGTGAGGAGGTCACTTACCAGTCAGAGTTACTCAACGAATCGCAGGACTTGACACAGGCCTGGTAGAGAGCCTTGCAGCTCGCGCCATCGCATTGACTGTCGGCTTGTCGGGCCTCAAGGCTGGTGGTCATGAAAGTGAAACCCAGGTCTGAGGGGCTCGTGGCGGCGTTGTTGAGATTGCTGTTGGAGGCCGGGGCCGCGAGAGTGGTAGTCAGAAGGCCCAGGGTGGCGAGGAGGGAGGTCGTTTTCGAAGAGAAGTACATGTCTGGTTCGTCGGTATGGGCCTCTTGAAGAGTTGATGGTAATTTGGTCTGAGGATTTGAGATGGGCTTGGTTTGATTTCCAGAAGGGTGAGTTAAGTAAGATGAAACGGTGTCTATGCCCGCGGTCTTATATCTCTATTCCCTCGTCCTTCCTCCAAGCAAGCCTCGGTATAAGGCCTTGAAGAAGGGTATTGCAACCTCGCTGGCAGAGACCAGGTGGCAAGCGCTCAGTGGCTCGGGCGCAAGGGCAGAAGGCGTCGGCTGATGTTATTTTCTCGCTTGAGCTGGAGTTTTGTTTGCTCTGGCGGATCTGTGGGGAGGACGGGGAAACGGGATGTGAGAAGGCTGGTGACAGGGCTGTCGGAAAGGAAGGGTGCTTTGTACAGGTGCTTGCCGGCAAGGTGGCGAGGAAAGGAAGGAGGCCGTGGATTTGCTTTCAAAGGCAACGGCTTGCAGGGTAGTGGTTTTGCCGTGCATGGACTTCGAGCTTTTTCCCCCCTACCTTGAGGTACCTACCTTACGTCCAATCCCACCCACTCTTCCCGCCGCAAGGCTTCATACTCGCAACTTCCGCCACTGAACTAAGAGATCGTCGAGCACCAGCCACGACGGTCGCACCGCCTTCATCAAGCCGCCGACCGAAGCGTCACAGCAGTCGCACAAACGGTTGCCACGAGCTGCGGACGGTGCAACGCGAGGAGGCGGGTGTATGCGTGCGTCGAGAAGTTGAGAGCACGCGCTTTGTTGTTGCGAGGGCCGATCTGGTTCACGGGAAAGGCAATTGTGCTTTGGAAATGCGTTGGCGGACTGCTGTGATGAGGTTCTGAGATCGAGTATGTTCATACGGAGATGCTCAGATGGAGGCATTTGAGGTGGGTCGGCCAATGGATGACGCTGCCAAGGCCGGGCTAGACTCATTGCGGAAGCCCATGGACGAGGTGAGGTTGAATAATGCTCGCGCTGGAGCAGATGCGGGTGTACCAAGAACCATTGAGTAAACCAAAACCTCGCGGGAAATGATTGGGAAAGCACTGAAAGGTCTCAGGATGGATTGAACTAGAAGCCTACCATGTTCATAAATGAGCCGACAACCTTCCCGGACGACCTACAACACCACCTCTAGGCATTACTTGCATTTATCAACGGGACCGCGTCGTCTACAGCCCCCTCCGGACCTAGAATAGCACCGCTCCAAGAAGCGCAAAAGACAAGAAAACACAAGATGTCTTCCCTCCAATACCTCTTCTTCTGGAACTTCAAGGACCATACGGACAACCAATGGCACCCCGACCCCATCCACAGCAACATCAAACGCCTCAACAACCTCCCCACCCAACTCAAACGCCTCGACATCGACGCAACCTGCGTGGACGCGGCGCCCTTCATCTTCAGCGCCGGCGCACTAGCCTACATCCGACAACTTCACCTCTTCCCGCTCGAAGCGCACGCGTCGCCATTTCGGAATCTACGGACGTTGGCAGCGTGGCATCGTGCGACGCTGGTCGTAGCGCCGGTGGTGCTGGCTTGTCAGGGTTTGGGGTTGGACTATCGGATGTTGATTCCGAGGTGGTGTAGTGATTGGGAGCGGCGGCGGGAGGAGGAGGAGGTGCGGGGGCATGTGGCTTTTGGGATGTATGCTGGGGCTGCGAGCTGGTTTATCAGGATGTATGGGTTACGGAGAGGACGGGCGTATTGGGCGCCGATTGATGTGATTATGGGAGGGGCGTTGACAGATCTGGCGCATAGAGAGTATTACAAGACTCACAATTTTTAGATTGGGTCTTTGAAGTATTTACATATCTCGTTATTTCATAGAGGTAAGCCTGCGCTTAGGTATGTTCGTCCGGCTATTAGTTTTGCTCGTCGCTAAGAGATACCGCTTGTCGGCGTCTTCGCCGTAGGAAAGCGAGAGTTGGAGGGTGGATGATTTCGTTGAAGACGCCTGTTCCGTAGACAAGGAGAGCGAAGCCAATGACTTGTAGCCACTTGAACGTCTCCCAGCCGAGCCCTAGACTGACAATCCAGATGAAGAGTGTGCGGCAGGTGTCGATCGTACTTCGAGAAGTTGCAGAAAGCGAGCGGGTGACGCTTAAGCCAAAGAAGTTGAAGCCACTGTGTCGATGTTAGCAGGGTACACTTCCGTATGAAGAATCCTATAACTTACCCAATGCTGATCATGATCAACAACGAGGTCACCGCAATGGCCCTGTTATCGAACATCTGTCTGAATCCCTCTCCAGCATCAAAGTAGCCGCCTCTGCCTGCAGGCGTCCGCCCGATGATGAGATGCAGAATAGCCATTCCAATAAGCGTCACGCTGAAGCCGAAGACTCCTTCCCAGCCCACCACTTGAATAGGCGCCATACTGTACTTTTCCATAATGCTCTCCTCCAACACAAATTGCGAAGCCGTGAAGATCTGCGCCCCAGCAATCATCAGAACCCCTAGCAAAGTCTCCGCTGCCGTATGCGCCTCCAGCGTGCCAACAGCCCCTCGCACAAAGAGCATCGCACTATGCATCAGATCCCCTGTTTCCTCACCAGGCGGCCGCGTATCTCCAGGCAAATCCGCCGATCCACCCTTGTTCTCCAAAGCACCCGCCAAGCCCACAACGGCGACGCCCGACACCACGATGAACAAGCTCGCCCATTTCCACCCGCTAAGATGGCGCTTCAGGAATACGACACTAAACAAGCCGACGAAAAGCACTAGTGCCCCGCGTGTCATCTGGTATATCGACGCTGCTACGAAGAGCAAGCCTCCATTCATCAAGGTCGTCCCGCAGATGTCACAGATGGCTGGGAGCGCCAGCAGCATCACTTTCCAGCCTGTGAGAGGCAGTCGCTCCGAATGTACGTCTTCGGCGTCTAGGAAGGGTTTGGCAATCGCATTCGTAGGATCGACGAGGGTCTGGGAGGAAGACATGTTGCCGTCTGCCTCTTCGTCCCCGCCCTCCCTCTCTTCGCTGTCCCGTGTCCCCACCGGCTGGTATGCAATGTTCTGCCCGCTCGCCGTACCAGAGTGTCCGCCCACTCTCCGGAATACGTAGCTTAGAAGTAGTACCAGCCAGCATCCGGACTCGCCAATGAACATCTGTAGGGTCTGTAGGATCGGTTGCTCGAACGTCTTCGGTCGCGGAGTGTCGCAATCTGCTACACATTGCATGTCTTGGTACTTTGTGAGGAGGGTATTACAGACGCCCGTCAGGAGCATCATTCCGACCTATAGGCATCGACTAGCGATCAGTTGGCTGTTTTGGCGCGCATGTGTTTTGCTCGTATACGTACGAGGAATGGGATGGCCACCCGGCTGGCTGTGTCGCCGGCCATGACTGCTGTAGTCTTCGTTACCACGACCTGCAAGTGATTAGACGTGCTGATGTGCAGATAATACGCTTAAACACAGCGAAGAGCGATACCTTCTTGTTGGAGTCGGTCACCCGAGCAGCTCACGGAGCATCCAATGGAGTGCCAGTTAAACGTGAGGTGCGCCGAAGCGTTTCTCAATCAAATTATTTGTGCAATACCCGATAGTGTACCGTGTTCAAATCAAACGTTCAATCTTGTAGCTTAGATGGCAATCTGTTTCTCAATCGAATTATCGTCATGTTAGCGACCGTGTCGTTGATTGTTTGGTTCTACTTTTACCGTGGCGCTGCGATGGTCGCTCAATGTAGGTCAGCTTTATTCGGATCGCAATTGTTGGCTGGATCCGGGGCGGCTTTGTCTCAGATCGGCAGCGGACGAATTCATGAGCGACTATACAATACCGTTTACGAGGCCACATGACAGTACCCAGGTAGAGCCGCAGAGCATGCAGATGGTGACGCGAGTGGATACGGAAGAGCAGAATGACGAAGAACTTGGAAACAACGCTTTTTCGTAACAAGCCGCAGCAACCTGGCAGGCTGACGAAGACGAAAGACCCACTGCCGCCGGTAGGCGAAGCTCAGCAAATGCGTGAGCGGCAACTCGAGGTTGCCAGCATCCACGCAAATGCCTCGCAACGCTTCGACGACGACAGCGAGTGCTTCGACCTCCGCCGGGCCCCATCATGCTACCTCCGCCCAGTCTTCATCCTCGTCGTCATCGTCGTTGCTGTCCTCCTGATACTTCGTCCCCCCCTTTCCCCGCCCCTCCCTTCGCCACACGACGGTGCAAGAGCAGTGCGGTCCGCACGTGAGCGGCAACTCGAGGTTGCCAACTTCCACGCCGGACCTTTCTCGCACTGCTCAAGCCTCCTCGTCCAACGCCCGCAGGCCCTCCACCATCGTCGACACCTTCGCGGTATCCAGCTGCTGCAGGTGGCTCACCAGCACCCTCCGCTGCAGCCGGATCCGCTTTAGCCCGTTCTCCTTCTGCCCTTCGATCGACTCTTCCATAACCCTGATCGGGTTACGGGCAACGAATCTGATCTCTCGGTCCTTGCGACCGTCGCGTTTTCTCTTGGCGGCAGATGGTGCGGTCGTTGGCGTCTCTGCGCCGCTGTTGCCGGACTTGGTGGCATCTGCGGACGCTACGCCGCCGTTGTCCGTCTTTTCGAGAGCAGGGAGAGGGTCGTCCGGCAGCTTCACTCCGGCAGCCTGCTTGATGGAAATGTCTGAGGCATCGGCGGCCTCAAACTCCCACTCTAGCTTGTTGGGCGGCAGCTGCTGCGTTAGAGCATGCTGGAGGTCGAAAAAACGGGCATTGTGCTCTTCGATGGCCGGGATCATGCCGTTGCCGACAGTACCAGGTAGAGGTTCGATTGCTATCGCGCATGTCACCAACGCCTTGTTGCTTTTCTTCAGCGTCTCGTACACCCTGAGCTCATTCTCGCATTTCATGAGCTCATTGCTCATCGTCCTCAGCACCTCCAGCATCGCCACGGCGTTGAAGGGCCTCTTGTATCGCCCATCGCCAGCGCGCTTGTCCTCTTTGTGGAAGATGTTCCAGGTTTCCTTCACCATGTTGTTTTCCACGTGTGCCTTCCTCAAATCTTCGATCAGCTTTTTGTTGGCGGTCTTGACTTTCTCATCGACTGCCCTGTGGGCCTTTTCCACTTCCTCCTTCAGCTTCTTGTTCGCTGTTTCGACTCTCTCTTCGCCTGCCCTTTGGGCCTTGGCCACACCGTCCTTCAGCTTCTTGTTTGCTGTCCCGACCTTTTCATCGGCTGCCCTGTGGGCCTCTTCCACGTCCATCTTCAGCTGCTGGTTCGATTCGATGGCATGCTCCAGCTGCTTGTTCGATTTGTCGATTTTCGCCTTCAAGAATTGGCTCAGCTTTTCGCTGGCCTTGGCTTTGCCTTCCGTGTCCTTTCGAGTCTTCTCCCAGTCTTGGGTAAGCTTTTCATTCGCTTTGACCCTAGCACCGACCTCCTCGCGAGCCTCCTCCAAGACTTGGGTGAGCTTTTGATTTGCTTCAACCCCGGCACGGACCTCGTCGCGCGCCTTCGCCAAGTCTTGAAGGAGCTCTTCCCTCGCCCTGGCCTCTTCTTCGACGGCGGCGCGAGCCACCTTCCGACGCTCTGCTCGTCCCCTCACGTCATGCGTCATCAACCTGAGCACGTGACAGGTCACCTTGCGGATACCGACGGCGAGGGCCAAGAGGACTGATAGCAGCACCAGGCTCCCAAGAGCCGGTGGCCCAGTCCCTGGACCCAGTTCGCCGAACGGCATCGCGACAGGGTGACCAGTGTCGACATTACCCAGGAAGATGACGTCACCGCTGTTGGGCGACAGAGCCGAGACGCCGGAGAAGAAGGTGCCGAAGGCGAAGGTGTCGAAGAAGGTGAAGGCTGCTAGGGCGATCAAACCCAGCAAACCTCCCAGAGAGAAGGAACGCTGTCCACTCATGGTGATGGTGGCGTACGGCGCCCCGGTGACGACGGCGAGAAGGGGGGAGAAAGAAGAGGTGAGCAGAAGGTGCAGAGAGGGGAGAGTCGAGAATGGTGATACCACCAGGCGCTACCACGGCAGATTCTGGGCGTGATGGTGCTGGGATGGTGCGGTCGTGGTGGCGGTGGTGGTGTATGCGAGGAAGAAGGTGGAAGCTGCGGATTCAGGGGAAAGTTGAAGTAGAATTCGCAAGAGCTTGGGCCACCGCACTCCTTCGCCTCAGGCACACAAGCATTGTTCGCGGAGGCTCCCGGATGTATCGCAAATCGTTAGATTCATATATCTTGTGAGGTTCGATCGGAACACCCGGCTATTACCGCGGGCTGCTCCCGCAACCCTTCGCTCACAGATCGAAGCCAAATGGCGTTGGCGACAAGCTTGCGGGAGGTGTGGAACGCATTGACATTGATTCCATTACGATCAAGCTCTAGTAGTGGAAGACGACAGCATGACGCGCCGCATTGGAAGATCGTTGGAACTACTTGGCCCTTGACATCGCCGCTGTGTCCTACACCGTATGGTCAGCATACAATGCCACCACTCGATACCTGCGCCCGACGACACTTACCAAGTATACCTGGTAGAAGTCCATCTTCAGCTCGCCGTCCTCTTGAGCGAAGTGAGACCTCGCACTCCAGTCTACGTGGGCCTTCTTGCCATCCCTGAGCTCATAATCGACGGTGCCGAACAACATGACTTCGTCCGAGCCAGAAGCGAACGAGAAGATCTTTTGAGGTTTGTGCAAGCGTTTTGCTACTTTCTCCCACATACCGGTTCGCACCTTAAGAATCTCTGAGCCGACAGGTTAGCCGCGGAGTCAGAAGGCGGCTGAGCTTCTGTTAGCCCGGCCTACCCAGTAAGGCGTACCGTCTCGACCGTTGGCCTCGTTGGATGCCATGATCAATTTTGCGTTTTTGGTGAACTGCTCAGAATACTTCTGATGAGCATCTGGCGTGTCTGAGATCTCATAGAAGCTCTCGAAGTACTTCTGAATTTCGGGCTTGACCAAATTTCCAGAAATCTCAGCTTGGTATTGACGCATGATGTTTTGTGCTTCGGGATTCAATGTTGTATTCCTTTTTTTTTCAATACGAGTCAATTCTTCCGCGCTTTTGGTATAGTATAAGGGCGAGGTGAGGAGAGTCGAGGAGATGGCAGGATGAGGTGAGGTCCAAATTCGGCTAATGAGGCATTCCTTAGCCGAGCTAGTCGCACGCGCCAGGACTTTTATAGTCTTTTCGGATCACCTCCATCATGACCTCTTCGTCTACGGTCTGGCAGATCTATAAGAATCAGGCTTTGCCATTAGATCTGCAATGTATACAGGCAGTCAGGTATATTTCCCGTCTCACTTTTGAGGCTTGCGCCAACGAGCAGCACGCTCCAGATGATCTACTACCTACCTTAGGTATATTCGCGATCGCTGGGTGAGACAGCGTCTTTGTACATTGACAATCAAATCGGGACAATGGCAGGATGTCGTAGTCCAGGCGCTTCGATACTGTATCGTATAAGACATATCTAAGGTAGGTCTGTTTGCTCACTCTGTCCTTCGCTGTACTGAGCAGGACTCATCCAGTCGTTGCTACTTTACCAGTCTTTCGTTCAAGATGTGTTCTCGCCGTGGCATTCTCTCTGCATGCCTTGTTGGTCTTCTGTACCGCTGGTGGTACACTTACCTTGCCTTACACTATCTTTCGGAAACGAGCTGCATCACGACTCAATACCGCTGCCGTCACTGCTGGTAAGCCACATTTCTGCACAACCACGGATAATGACTAGCTTTCGCATACTGCATACGTTACCGAGCTCAACAACACGACTGACATTGGACAGATCACGTCTACAACATTATAATGCAGAATGCCATGGAGCCTTCACGTGCGGCATTCAGCTATGCAAAGGGCGAGGCCATCGCTGACCAGGCTAAGGCGAATGGTCAGCTATTGAGGTGTCACGACCTAGTGTGGTCACCGGACACTTTACACGGGCTGTTAAACTCGTGAAATGCCCATCCTGAAATCCTTCGGAGCAAAGTCGACCGCTGCTCAAGCCATCATCAAGATTGTCCCGGCTTAAGTCATGAAGATCGATGGCGTGGGCCTGCAGTCACATTTCATTGTCGGCTCGACGCCCAGTACTGATGCCCAGTTTGAGAACACGAAGGCCTCCACGGCGCTGGGCGTCGACTTCGCTCTTACGGAGCTGGATATCCGTACTGAGAAGCCCGAGACCGACGCTGCGCTAGCCCAGTAGGTGGCCGACCATAAAAGCACTGTCGAGGCTTTGATGCAGGTCGATGATTGTGATGGTATTACTATACGGGACTATACCGATGAGTATCCTTGGCTCCCGAGCACCTTCTCTAGCGAGGATGAATCCCTACCATGGAACGCGGATCTGAACAAGAAGATTGATGTGTACGACGCTGTCCTGTGTGCTGAAGGCGATAGCGCTATGTCGACGACGGCGAGTCAACTGCCAGCACGACGACGGCAATTGCGAGCACTTAGTGGGCCTCTTCTGCGACTCTTACCACTAGAGAGCGGTGATCGCGACTGGCCGCTCTAGGAATATGGGTTCAAATAGTGCAAGATCAAATAGGGAGCCAAACCAATCTGTCACGATCGTTGGACCGGCTGGTGGTATTACAGGTCTTGATGTTGTCTTTCTCGAGCGTGCCGTTCGAAAGACTGGACAGCGACTATGAAGAGCTCAATCAGGATCACTAGATTCCAGGGACGTGAACAATGACTACTAAACCCTCTGTAACCGCAAGTCATTCGTAGAGCATTGTCGTTACATTGTCGTTAAACTAGAAGTACACAAATACAGCAAGGTGAATGCTGTTATCTTCATACTGCGTCAAGTGTCTCGTAGAGTACCGTCAACCTCTTCCTTCCTTCCTTTTTCCTTCCAACATCTCGGATTGAAGCTCTAAAGCACGAGTCGAGACTCAAGCCCGCCAGCTCTCTACCGGCTTGATCTCGAGATGGTCCGTGGCGGTGTTGTTGCCGCTGCCCTCGCTCGGTGTGGGAAGAGTCCGTGTCAACTCGAGCTCGTCTCCATCATAGGAGTCCAAGCCCGCAATGGTCAAGAAATCGCCCTGTCCCTTCTCATTCATGTCTCCTCGAGGCCTCCAAAGCTGGGGCGGAGTGTCAGACTTTGGTTCGATGGACTCCGGAATGCGTTCGTTGCTCGACAGCATTGACTTGGCGCGGTGCGCTGCGCTCGAGAGGTGCTCGCGGAGGTACTTCTTGTAGAAGACGCGGATTGCGGGCGCGTTGGCGAGAATGAGGGCGAGTTGGCACTGTGAGGTTTGGAGCGTGAGTACGTTCCCAGAGGCTTTCAGCGATGACGATGATGCTTACTTCTGTGGTGATCCAGATATAGGCCGTATATCCAATCCACGTAGAGTCTAAGCCGACTGTCAAACGCCAACCATAGTACGTGCGGACACATCCGCAGGCCACGACCAGAAACCCGAGGGAGAAGAGGAGATTCATTGCAACTTTTTGCCTGGCGTTGCGGTCAGTCCCAAGTTCGACGGACAAATCGTGAGGGCAGTAGACCTACCTCGGGGGAATATTGAAATGCCAGAGCATACCCATTGGAAACACGACGGCGAAAGTGTCTGTGAGCACAGAAAGAATTCCGGAGACCAAGTTAAGGATTTTACTATCGACACACGAGAATTCCTGGCCGTAGTTGCCAGAAAACACCTTCCAGTACGATGCTACGGGCCAGCATTGGAAGATGGAGGCGAAGATGATCGAAATACCTGCCATTGACGTAAAGGCGACTGCTCCAAGTGTTCCGTACATCCAAGGCAAGCTGTATGTGCCTTTCGTAAGGCGGCGAAAGAATAGCAGGATGGAGACCTTGGTGCACGTCGTACTGAAGACGAACAGTATGGAGGACAGCCAGCCAATGAGAGCTCCGCTCGAGAACAAGACCGGCCTTACATCCCAGACATGTCGGTCGAAGCCATGGTGGTAGATTCCTTCGCTGATGGTCCCCGTAAAAGCGATGGCACCTAACCACGCTGGCACCAGAAGACCATCGTCGAGGCCTAGAGATCCCGCCTGCTTCGTTGCTCGAAGCCAGAATCGTAGGGCGACCTGCAAAGTCTTGTCTCAGCATGCATCCGTGTCGTGACCCTTCTCAACGCTGGGGAGTTCATTCTCAAAGAGGCTGCGGCAAGCCACATGTCGTGTGAAGTCCAAATGGAAGGCTTTATATCGCAGTCCCTCCGAAAGACGAGCCGATGCGTTCCATGGTATAACCTACAAAGATAGTCATAACCCCCGTCAATGTGCACGCGTATGGAACCAGCCATGTCCGCGTGACAGGGTCATCCTACACACCAGAGACACAGTGTTAGCTAGAGCTGCAAACATGATCCCAGCGACTCGCTTTGCGTACATAATTAGGCTTTGGCCAGTTCGTAAATGTCGTAGGCGTGAGATCAGGGAGAGTGCCTGGCATGCTTGTCGATGTCTATCGAAACGATACCTGATGGTCGAAAGCTGGAGACACGAACCCTACGTCGGGGAGACTTGCGTGTGAAGTCGGCTGTCAAGATGGCAACGAACGTCGAATCGAGAAGGGCAGGATCCTGGAGTGCCGTATATAAGACTTCAGATGAGCGTCGTTGGCAGGCGGCTTCAGGATCGATTTAACTTCGTCTGAACACCAACATCTTGCCGGCTCGTACTTACCATGTCCGACAAGCTCATATCGTACATGTGGTAGTGTGGTGTATGCTGATGAACTTCGACCAAGCGATCCAACGACTCCTTCCGTGATCTGCCTGCCGCTTGAAGTCTAAACCGGGGATCGTCAAGCACTATCCACATGTTCATCGGACTAACCGCAACGAGTCCCCCGGTGTGCTGCCATGTGCATACCATCTTGGTAGTGGAGCGACTACAGCAAGGGGATCTTGCCTACTGTACGTTGGTGCAGCGGGTGATCGGATACATTACTCACCCCCAGGCACATCTGGCAGCGCCCAAGGCGAAGGTCACAGGCTTCGATAGCCTGCGTGGAACGGCATGTCTCTAATTCTTTATCATCAGTCTGACTTTGTCTTGCCAAATCGCCAGTCACCTCGGTACTTACGGCATGCGCATTCAACATGATCGACGCGGCGCGGAGCGCGATCACTGCTCAGAGTTCGGGCGGAAGGCGGAAGGCAGAAGGCGGAAGACGGAAGGTGGAGAGCATTGTTTGATGGTGACCCTTTGTTGACAAGAGGTTCTTGAGTCAGTCGATTGTCCCATCCCGTCCCCAAGCAACTTGAAGGTGAGGTCTTTGTGGAGATTATCGCCCTTGATTGCACCATCAGTGTGCCTCGGCCTTCGCCCCCGCACAAGTCACGATACAAACTCGATTCCTCCTTCCGATGTCATCTATACATGGCGACAATTGATGCGAGGATTTACATTACCGCAAAGATCGACCATTCTTTCAATTGCGGCAAACGGCCAGCCTAGGTAGTGCTGTGTCAGGTATCTTCCCGTCTCGGCCCGTAAGGTGAGCCAGTCCATGACTAGCATAGTTACGATAGAGCACTTCACGGCCAGACGGTCCGCAAGTCGTTCGAACCTTGTTAGACTGATTGGTCGACAGCCAGACACATCGTTGATGTGGCTAGGTGTGGTCAAACAACTAGCAAAAGGAAATAATGTCGGGTGTTTCTGTGATAGCGAGTGCAGCGTTGCTGCACGCGGCTGATGGATCACTCAATGGAGACCTTCTTGGCCCTATGGATTCCGTACCTTTGTGCTTCCGCGAAGGAAGCGAGCGCATATATGTGATAAGGAGTCGACCACACGCGTGATGCCCCGCCCCATATGCTCACGATCACGCTTCTGTTCAGATTCGTTAATAAGTCCTAAAAGGCACCTCAGGTACCTGACAGGTACGCACCCAATCATCCACTACTACTGGAGCTCCATCGTGGCATAAAGGCGGCACAACGAGAGCTAGAGCGTCAACGTTTGCGCCGTCGGCACTTGGCAACGAGATGAGTGGCCTGGTCGACATGTCTGACCCGGACAACCTCTCCTCACAAGTTCTTTGCGGAATCTGAACAGTTCTCCCGGTGGCATGACTTGCGAAGCGTCATTAGCATCCATCCATCGATCGCCCGACCTGCTGCACACCGAACTGACTCACTAGTAAGCCGCTGTTAGCTTGAACTTGCTTTCATAGTCCGTTGGACCGTGGGTGCTGCGATTGGAGGGCCACAGAACATGTACTCTCTATGCTCCTAGGAGTAGTAGAGCTGCAGTCTGCAGGGGACGTGTTTCTCAAGCTAGCATGCAGGTTGGCGGTGTCCTTACATAGTACGTACCGCATCAATGTCGTTAGCAAGTTACTCATGATTGCATTAGACTCGGGAATACACAAGCCACCTAGTCGTGATCGCGCCGTGTGGGGTGTTCGGATCGAGGTAATCAATGCAGAAGTGGACGTTAGCTCAGAGGCCTAAGATATGCCAATCGCCATTGCTCTGAGTCGGACTAGCTCTGTACTTGAGTCGATCTTGCAGTCAAGGCGGACCAGCGTAAAACTGCTTGTTACACTCCCTACCTCTTCTACCTGCTGATAACCCGACACCGAAACGCCTTTGCTTCAATAATACAGTATCTTCTCCTGCAAAGTACACTAACATGCACAGCCTTCTTTCGGTCCTCCTTCAGCGCCTTGCCTGGCGTTCAGGTTGACTCTGCTGCTGTCTTGGCCCGCGCTTATCGCTGCCTGTGTCCCGCCGCCTGCTGTGGCACCGCCTCGAGGCCCCTTGAGGCTGGCTTCGGGTATTTTGTTCGCGATCGCCGTGAAGACGTCATTGACGTTATGGCCCGTCTTTGCGCTCGTTTCAAAAAACAACAGATGTTCATCGTCCGCGTAGCTCTTGGCGTCCTTTGCGCTGACTTTTCGTACCTTACCATCATCTCCTTCGCCTTTGCCCTCTCCCGCCTCTTCGCCAGCTTCTTCGCCTTGCCCCTCGCCCTCGCCCTCGTCTCCACCCTCGGCGTCATCCTCACAAAGATCAAGCTTGTTGCCAACCAACGCTATCACAATCCCCGGGCTTGCCTGCCGCTGTAGCTCTGCCACCCAGTGTTTCGCCTTCACCAAACTGCTCGCCTTCGTGACATCGTACACCACTAGAGCACTCTGCGCATTTCGGTAGTACATAGGAGCTAAGGAAGCGAAGCGCTCTTGGCCTGCGGTATCCCAGATCTCGAATTTGATAGTGCGGGTCGGAAGCTGGCATTTCTGCGTCAGGAAGGCTGCGCCGATGGTCGGCTCCTTGTTAGGCTGGAAGTCATTGTTGACGAAGCGGAGGACGAGTGAGGACTAGGGCGAAGATGTGTCAGTCAAGCAAGTCCCCAAGGAGTGCGTCGATGAGTGATGGCCCACGCACCTTTCCAACCGCAGCCTCGCCAAGTAGGACTAGCTTGACGCTGCTGCTCGGCTTTGGCGCCGAGGGTTGTGAAGAGTCGGCCATGGACCCGCTGGTCGTGGTATCAACGGACGGGGAGGTTGGTCGATTGGCCCTGAGGCTGCGGCCTACGTTGGATGCGGACACTTTGCCGCGCGGTGCTTTGGCGGTCTCGGGGATGTGTCGGTTTGTGCTAGCAACGAGTGAGCCTGGCTGATGGTGATGACTGATAGGTCATGTGATAACGCGATGAAAGTCTCGAGGAGTCTGCTGTTGGAGTAACCGGAGTAAAGGGAAAGGTTGACGATGATTCCACCGACAAACTGCTGGCCCAAGCTTGCCAGGCGATGCTTCGGAAGTTGCCGGAAATATCAACGTCGTTCACATACGGTATCAGACGCTGTAGACGGACACCTCCATTCACTGAACTCACAACCAGTAAGTCTTTCTCCCTGGTGCCGTATGTTGAGCCATTTGCGATTTCTGCAGAATAGACCCTCGAAAGACTGCAAGAGTGAGAGATGGCGTCTCGCTATCTCCTATCTCCAGGACATGGAAGAATGGGATTCCTACTACGTCTCTTGATCTTGCTTGGATGATCGCATCTTGAGAAGAGTAGCGGCCGCTGATCTCGTAGCTATGGCAATAGAATCTCGACAATCAACGCTGCGTGATGCCGAGTCTCTGACATGAAGATATCCAACGTGAGCACCGGCATGACCCATCGGCCACGGTACATTGCTTCGTCCTATCCCACTGCGATCAAGCCACAAGCACAGAATGGGAGACGAGAGGTTGAGTTAAAATTTCCCCTCTCATGGAACGCCCCACCAGTGCTTGAAAGGAATACGCCACTGGCAAGCCTGGGTAAGGCTTTCGCGAAGAAATTTTGGCAGGGCCAAGGTCATCACGCGATGCAGTCTCGTAGACTGGGCCGCTTGCTCTGTACTTCCCTTGTACTGGGACTCTCCCAGCTTTGTCCTTGGAGCATCCGCAGACCGTGCAATATTGGAACGTCACCACAGAGCTTTGTAAGGTCGTCGATGGTATCATCTTTACATTTCAGAAACTACAATAAGCCCGCCGGTGGTCACCAAGACCAAATTGGACTTCGAGCGCGTGGACATACCAAAATCCCTGAAGCGAAGCCAGTATATCATGCCAGTGTATAGGGCCACCGACACACAAGAGCCGGCATTCACTATAAAAGGAAGGGGAACCGCAAAGCTCCTGGCCTATCTGCCTTTCCAATCTCTATATCCGTCCTCTTCATCTCCCGCCCTTCGCTCGACTCCTTTCTAAATTTCCTACGTCGGTTCGACCGCCTGCCTGCGGCGAGTCGGTCCGGAGTATGCCACCACGCTATTCCCTCTGCCTCTGATTTCCTCGCACGTTGGAGCTAGCTTGGCTTGGCGAGGCGATATGTGGGACGGGTTGGCTGACGTGAGGGCGGGAAAGCGGCTGGAGGAGGGAGGAAACCGATTGTTCTTTTTTCATATTAAGATTCGCAGGCTGTGTAGGCTGTACGGAACGACTTCCCCACCTGATCTAGATACCTGCCTAAGCCGTAATCCCTCGAAACAGAAAGCTCGTCCACGCTCGCGCATAATCGAAGACAAGCTCAGAATAAAGATATCAGTCACGACGGGTTTTGAACACTGCCCACGTACACGTACACGTACACGTACATCCGCTCTCACCCCAGGCCAGCAAACCCAGGCTTCACAAACGCTCCACCAGCATCCCTCAACCCCACCGCGATACTTGCATGCCTCTGTCTCTCCCCCAACCCCGCTCCGCTCAACATCTTCACATCACTATCGCCACCCGATCCAGATCCAGATCCAGACCCAAATCCAGGCCCAAAAGGCAGCTCATCAGCCTCACAGATCACCCCAGGCTCCGGCAACTCCCCCGTCCCAAAATACCTCTTGAGATACCCAATCGTACAATTACTAAAAGCGCTACTCGAGCAATGCCCCGCCGAATCCTGCGTAAGCACCACCGCGCCTTCAAACCCCTTTGCCATTTTATGCGCGTTACGGACTGGTGTGACAGGATCCATCGTATTCCCGATCATAAGAACCTGATGACTAGTCTTCGCCTCCCAAGGCCCTTCGAAGCGGAAGTAGGGGCGGATGGAGTAGTGGATACAGTGTAAACGCACCGTCGACCACATCGAGCCGATGCTTGGGGAGATGGAGGCTAGTTCGCGGGCGTAGGCGGCGAAGGCGGGTTTGGTGAGGTTGCCCTGGTCGTCGCCGTCGGTGCAGGCGATGGCCATGGTGGCGTCGTAGGAGATGTGGAGGCCGCCGTGTTTGGTGGCGTTGTTGAGAGGGATGATGGAGTAGCCTTGGCCTGGTTGGGCGGGGCAGGAGAAGGCGTGGTAGGGTTTGAGGAGGGCGGCGAAGCGGGTTCCGTTGTTTTGGAGGAGGTCGGCGAGGAGGTTGGCGATGTAGGGGAAGGACTTTATTGGAGTGTAGAGGCCGGCGAAGATGAGGTTTTTGACGTCGCTGTAGGTTATGACTTCGGGGTTGGGGCCGATGACGGGAAGGGGGTTGTGGAGGAGGGTGGTGGTGAGGTTGGTAATACGGTAGCGGACTTCGGACGGGGTTGTGGAGCCGTCGGGGTTGGCGAGGGCGCAGGCTGGGTGGCCGGCGCGGGCGCAGTGGTGGTAGAGTTGGTTCATGTCCTTTTCCGTATCGAAGAGGTTGTCGGACCAGAGGGTTTGTTTGTAGTTGTAGGCGTCGACTACGCCGTCTACGACGAGACGGTGGATTCGGTTAGGAAACCTGGAGTGCGCGGTCAGAGTTGCTTGTTGTGCTTCGGGATTGGGATTGCACTTACATGGCGGCAAACGTGTTGCCTAAGTATGTGCCATATGAGAAGCCCCAGTATTGGATCTTCTCCTGGCCAGGCTTGTAGATCAGGGCATCTGGCACCTCTGACTGGGCTCCTGCAAGGACGGTGTGCTTTCCACATCTGGATGTAGCAACTAGAAGCCGCTTGGCTTCCTTCTCGCGCCACTCACCATGCTTCTCCACAATTTCAAGCATATCACGCGCGACCGAAGCTGTGGTAACGTACTTCCGTATGTCTGCTTGCCCGTCCTCAAGCGGCAGAGCGCAGCTCTTGCTCCGAGCAGTCGACATGGACCATAAGCGCCCCAGAGCCGCATCCGAGGCTTCAAAGACACCTTCTTCCATCACACGGACTTGCCAGCTATGGTCGTACTGAAGACTCTTGACACACTGAATGGCAGGTTTGGAGTCGCCGACGCCTACACAGACATAAGCACCGTGATATGAGAAGACGTTTGCAATGTGAAGTCGGTTCACCTACCTCTCGGATCAAAAGAGACGACATCAAACTTCTTCTCCTCGCTGCTGATGGTTTCCTGAATCCCTTTGCCAGCTTTCAGGGCCATCGAGATCCCCGAACCCCCTGGTCCACCGGGATTGACAAGCACAGCTCCGCCATATCGTGGATCTGTGACGGGAACTTCTGCCGGTAGCCTGATGACTGCAAGACTGATCTTAGCATCCGTCGTGCCGTTCCACCAGTCCATGGGTAACTCGAGATTGGCGCATTCGTGACCATCGTAGCAGTCCGTATATGCAAGATCGGATTTGGCCGTGAGCTTCTCCCAGCTGAAGTCCTTGTTTGCTGTATTTGATACGGGTCCTGTGTGGTTGCCGGTGGGGAACCAGATGCCTGGGGAAGCTTTCAGCGTTATCACAGTCGCGACCAACAGCGCGAAGACCATCAGACTCCTCTTTAGAATACTTGTTCTCGTGCGAGGAGGCACGTCGTGGGGAGGGTGACGGCTTCCTTTGGCGTCCATTATATAGCGGTTGCCCCAGCGGAAGAGAACGTGTCAAGGGACGTTCTAGACCTGGACGACGGGAACGTAAAGGCAAAGGGAGTAAGACAACAGGAGCCGCTGCGACGACTACGTATACTTGACTACTACTGTATTTGAAGGAACTCGCCTATCGTCCCCTGGTGCTATCCTGATCGGGCAGCTCATCATGTCCCAGTCCGAACTCAAAAATGGAAGAGCTGGCACTCGACACTTCGGGTATCTTACTGTCGACTTCGCTCCCATGACATTGTCGCCGTGAAGAATGTCACATATTCACTCCTCGGACTGGAACGCTGTGATCGATCAGAGTGATGCTGCAAAGGAAGGGAGAATGAGAATAATGGCAGTGTGCTGCGCAGACGCTGCCCATGCTCTCAGCACCACTTCCGGTTAGTAAGCGAAACCCCACACCCCAATAAGGTACCTGCTAGGTCGTGCCAGCAACGAAGACGAAGATGATTTGGGCAATGATCAAGCCAATTGAGGGGCGTCGAATATATCAAGACGCCCGTCTTGAGCTGTTTGAGCCTGGTCGTTCCTGTCCGTAATGAAGAAGGTGATGACCGAAGACTCAACTCCGGAAACAAAAAAGGCACTGGCATATCCGCCACATACTCCCCTGCAGACAGCGACAGCTTGACGAGAGCCGGAAGTCATAAACATGTCCCAGGATCTCTTCGCTGCCTTCGGGTCACCCACAGAGAAACCAACAGCGAGCAACAATGACACCTTCACTGCTCCGAGCTCGCAATTCAGCTCCCAGCCTCAACAATTCGCAGCTGTTCAGAAGCCGGATACAGAGTCAGACGATGACTTTGGCGACTTTGAAGATGCCTCTGCGAACGTCGCTGTCCCATCCGCAGCATCCGGCTGGAGAACCCAGGGCATAAAGACAGCTACGTCACCCTACCAACCGGAAAAGTCGAAGCCAGATCCCAAGGCCAAGGAGCAGCCTAAATCGCCCGGCAGGCACCCCTTCGCTGGAGCCATGGACGTACTCTTTGCAGCAGACGACGACGATGACTACAACGCCGGGGCAGACGACCTGGGTGATCTCTCCACAAACCCTGAAGCAGCGGTAGCGTATTCAAAACGTGTCATCGCCAATCAACAAGAGCAACAACCTAAGCGAACGCTGCCTCCAGCTGCTGCTAAGCCACCAGCCAAAGCGGAGGCTGTAGCCCAGAAGCCTGAGCCTCGATCTCCGAATAAGCTGAGGAAGAAGTCTGGCTATGTGCCTGCGAAGGACCCGAATGTGCTTTTTGACGCGGAGAACTTAAGTGAGCAGGATGGCGAAGATACTGACGAGTTCGGCGATTTTGAGGAGACTGAACCAACGCAGAGATCCAATATGCAAGGTACTGGGAGACATCGATCGGATGATGCTGCTACGTCCTCGCATCCGGCTATAGATCTACTAGGACTAGATGATTCACCCGCGCCACTGCCAGCCTTCCAGCCGAATAAACAAAGCAGGCCCGACCCGAAAGCGTCAGTGCGACCACCTGTCACGACATCCGAAGTCGCTAAAGTCGAGGATGACGCCTGGGATGACTTCGAAGAGACGAGCACATCCACCCCTCGCCCATCACTACCCCCGAATGCCCCTAAACCCACCAACCAACCCGCCACCCCCTACCCTCCCGCAACCCCACCAAAACCCTCAAACCCCTCCCTCCTCCCCCCAACAAACATCCCCCCACCCGCAATCCTCCTCTCAATCATCCCCACCATCCTCGCCGCAGCCGAACAAGCCCTCTTCACGCCCCTCTCCCGCCTCGACCCCAAACAAAAACACAACCTCCTCTCCCACCCCGCAACCCACGCCTTCCTCACAAACCACCTCACCACCAGCCAAGCCCTCGCCCACATCATCGCAGGCCGCAAACAGCGCTGGAAACGCGATCAATTCCTCGCACAGAGCATGCGCATCGGCCCCGCAGCCGCAGGTCCCGGCGGGAGGAAAACCGGTATGAAACTCACCGGCGTCGATAAATCCGAAGCCGCGAAGGAAGAGCGTGAAGTTCTAGAGGCTGTGAGGTTATGGAGGAGCCAGGCGGGGAAGTTGCGGAGCGCTGTGAGCGGTGCTGCGGCGGGGGCAGGACCCCAGGGGAAGAAGTTGGGGACGGTTCCGGAGATTGCGGAGGTTATGCATGTGAGGGCGCTGAAGGCTGGAGAGGGGGGGTTGATTGCGGCGCAGGCTTGTGGGTTGTGTGGGTTGAAGAGGGAGGAGAGGGTGGTGAAGGTTGATGAAGTGGTGGAGGATAGTTTTGGGGAGTGGTGGGTGCAGGGGGTTGGTATGCATTTGGTGTGTTTGAGGTTTTGGGAGGAGTATAAGGGGAGGTTGAGGTCGAGGTGAGGATGTTGGTCTGGGTGAAGACGATATTGCTGCGACAAAGGCGGGGGCTAAGGCGATGTTGTGTGAAGAATATGGCCCGATCAGCAAACTACCGAGGCTCTCTGTACTTCTTACCGCCTGCCGTGGCAATCTGGAGAGCTTGTAGAATCTCCTGCCCAAAGACATAGATCATATACGCCGGAAGGACGAGCCAGGCCCCATTAGGAATAATCCACAAGAACACCAGCCTCGACCACGAGTTATGCCCAATATTATCAAACCCTACCCACCATCGTCAGCTCACATCTCAACCACAGAACCAGCCGGAAAAGAGTAAAGATAAAGAAAAGGATAAGAAAAGGAAGGAAGAACTCACCAGAAAACGCCTCATTCAACCAATACAACACCGTCTTGGTAAACGTAAGAAACGCCGTGCTATACCCCAACAACACCGCCTTCACCGCCACATCCCCATGCACCGTCCGACTCTGCCCCAGCGTCCTCCAACCCCGCAGCTCCTCCTGATCCGGCGCCCCCCTCCCCTGCGTAGCTTCTTCCCTCTCCCCATACGCGTACATCATGTACAGATAAACCATATACGCCACCGTCTCGAATAAGTTGATAGTGCCCTGGGCCATGGTGAAGCCATTCCGCGCGTCCCAGGCTTTGAAGCCGTAGATGTAGTCGACGGTGCCGTAGAGGGCGTAAGGGGTCCAGAGGGGCGCGTGCAGGTAGCCGCCCGGCATGCTGTGAGGGCGGAGGAAGACGTAGGCGGTGTCCCAGATTACTAGCGGGAGGCTTATGGCGAGCCAGAGGAGGGTTAGGTTGGAGGGGGTGTGAGACCAGGTGGTGGGGGTGGAGCGGGTGGTGAGGCTGTGAGTTCTGCGGGGGAAGGTTGCTGGGGAGGTTGGCTTGGGGGTGTGGTTAGTTGTTGTTGGTGGTGGTGGTGTTGTTGTTTCCGAGGTTCGGGTTACGCGTTTGGTGGGGGATTCTGTCGCGGTTGTGTCGGCGCGCGGGGGACGCTTGGTGGGTGATTCGGTGGGCGCTGGGGGTTCGAAGTCTTTGGGGTGGTTACGCGTGGCGACCATGCTGTCGGGTGTGGTGGTGGGTGGGATGGGGCCTTGTTTGCCTTTGTGTTGACGCGACAGGAAGGAGATATGGTGAAGCTGGAGTGAGCTGCAAGCTGGGTGCATTGGTGCACTCCATCCCGCATGACGTCGTTGCGCTTCAGCTCGGCACGCTCGCGGCTCGGTACGAAGGATGGAGACAAGCGGAGGCGGGGCCGCGGTGGGGGCCAAATCGTGACTCGGGAACCGTGAGGATGTTCAGATGAGACATCGCCAACATATCATGAAAGATTATTGCAACACGGACAAAGAGTATCGTTGCGGTATGGTCTGCCTAGTTGGTATCAGTGCCTCGCCAATACCACGACGATGGGCTTTCCCTGTCCGCATGCCATCGGCAGCAGCTGAGGGCTTAGACTACGACATGCGACATGCAACGGTTGGACAGGTAGCCTACATTACTTCACGCAGTGCTGCGGCATGCCATCCCCCGAGAAATGCGGGCATGTATCTTATGGATGATGGGGAGCTTCGCGCTTGCCAAAGCTAAGGTACTGCCTCCCGGCTAAGTCCACGCTCAACCACGAGATACCGCCACGATCGAGCGACAAGCACCTTACAAGACAAAGGCAAATCACCGGAGATGCGCGTGAGCATGCCCGGCCATTGTCAGCTCTCTTCCTCCATCAGCCTGCACGGCGTATCGAAGGAAGCATCACACATCTCGGCGTTCACGTCGGCGATTACAATTACATTGACTTCCAGCGGAGCCCGCTACTAGTGAATTCTAGTCGCCGCGTGTGCGGCGTCTACGCCGCAACTCTAGCATGCCTTTATTGGAGCGAGACTGACGGCCAACGACAATCGCTATCTCTAATTGCTTAGCAGCAAAACGTTCTTCTTAGCAATGTTGTTCAAGCGTAAGCACGCCCGCAGCAAGAAGCAAGCTGGATCTGCGGACACCACTACCTCTTTACGCCTACAGTCCGCTCGGCACGATGATTTCAACAACGACGATGCCTTCCGGCCACCCTTCACAGTAGACGAGCCAACACCACGACGCCCCCTCGACTTCACTGACGCAATCATCCACCCCTTTCACTCAGCCTCCATCGGACCCACAACCTCCTACCTAATCGCGGACAAACTCACCCTCAAAGCCATGATAATCGACCCCATCCTCAACCCCTCCAACCCAGGGATCTCCACAGCCTCCGCCGACCAAATCCTCAAACTCATTCAAACCCACAAATACACCATCGACCGCATCCTGGAAACCAACGGCCCGGCTCAAACCCCATCCGCAACCTGGTATCTCCGCGGCCAACTCCTCCAGTACCAAGGCTTCGCGCCCTATACCTGCACAGGTAAAAGCTTCGCAGGCATCCAGCGCATGTTCAGACGGAAATACGCTGCTAGCCAGGCCGGGCCCGAGGAGGTGAGTCTGGGTGGGAACATCGAGGCGGATCTTGAGGATGGTCAAACTTTTGAGTTGGGGTCGCTGAGGGTGAGGGTGATGAAGTTGCCGGCGACGACGCCGGAGCACATGGGATTTTTGATTGATTCAAATGTTTTCATTAGTGATTCTATGCTGGTGGCCGGGCCGGAGGCTGTTCGGGCGTCGAGGTGTCGGGGCGAGATGTTAGAGGGGCTGTGGGCGTCTGTGAGGGGGTTGATTAGTTTGCCCGGAGAGACTAGTGTTTACTGTGGACAGCTGCCGCAGGGTGAGGGTGAGATGGGGGGTTGCGTGCGTGTGGAGGAGGTGAGAGCGATGTACCGGCCGGCGGATAGCAATGAGGAGTGAAGGCGCGATTGTGCACAGCACGGTGTATACTGTGCCTCTGCAAGAGTCCTTCCGCGAAGAGGATACGAAGTCTCCACAACAACAGGGCTTTCATCGTCGGATGCAGCACTATACAGCGCCTTCGCATTCTCTGCGCAAACGGAAGGATTAGCGAAGGCCTCTCGAATGTACGGCTGCTTCTTTAGCCCGTCGGAGAGATGTACGGTGCGTCTCCTGAAGGTCAATCCGCGCAGATAGTGTAGAGCGCCTTTCTCAAGCAGACAGATTCCTGCTGCGGAGGTACTGTAGGTGGGTTTGGACGAGTTCGATCCTGTGACCTTAATTGCATCGCGTTTCCTAAAAAGCACTGTACACCAGTCAATGCGGCCGACATGGCCCGCTGCGCGTTCTGCTTTACTCTGTGAAAGGCTTTGCGCGAAAGCCAGTGCTTGATGCTATGCGCGAGAGCTCAAAGTCTTGTCGAGTGCCTCGACGACGTCTCCTTCTTTCCGGATGTTATCTTCACTTTTGCGCTACAGGCAATGCGTGTTGATCGGTTTGCTCGTGTTGGTACCTGAGAGCTTCGCGCACTGCAATATGGTCGTCGCTGCAGATTGGTCATCTCAAAAGGCATTTGGGCACCAAAACCTGCGTATTACGCGGTATGTAAGAGCGACAGACGCGTCATGTAGTTGTTTGAAAATCTGTCGCGTTTACCCGCGCAAGCAATGATCGGTGAGATATTCGTGGGTGATCTGAGGTATCAAACGCTCGTTCTGCGTCTCGGTCCTGATGATCGTCTTGTACTCGTGAATGTTCTGCTCTTCGGAACTCAAGGCCATGTAAATAGTGTCCACGATGCCCGCGTCGAAACTATAAACGTGGGTAGGAAAGGTTATCGAGACTTCGACGAGCAACCTGGAATACTGAGACAACCTTAAGTGATCTGCGAATTGCATGCCAACCCAAGCCACCTTGTTCGACTTCACAAGAGAAGATGCATTGTTATGTTTCCACATCGAGGGACTATGCCCTACTCAGACTGCTGCAAAGTGAGCGGGAGACCGCCATGGGATGCGCAGGAAGCGTGCCGTGGCAATAACGAACCCTCAGTGTTGCGGGAGCACGAATGGCTGGGTGCCGGCATCAACCGAGTTCCCTCTTGTCTGGGCGGTCGTTCAAGCCGCGTGGCGAATAAAGAGCGTCCAATCCTGCAGTACGGCTCGCTCGTCCTACCCTCACGACTAGGAGTACTAGCACGCATGGAGTGGAGTCCGGCGCCTGTTACACGGCCAGACGGTTACGGTCATTTTGACCGCCGCCGACAAGCAGGTGGTCTAAGCGGCCCTGGCTGGACTGGACTTTCGCGTTGCCATCTCGTCCTTCCTCACTCCTTCTTGTTCTCTTCCTTTACTTACCTCATTCCTCAGCTCGTCTTCATCGAGACATTTCTTTGACGGTCTCCATGATCCGCCATCACGGAGATGTTGCGAGATTGACATCGGCGGGGATGTTTGTCTCGGTCACGAATTTTGATCTAGCCTGGGGTACGGAGTGCGCCCCGAACGGCCGCCGGATGGCCTCGATCTACTCCGACAGCCAACGATGAGCGTGCAATCTGAGTGGCGACATCGGCGCAGTACAAGAACAAGAGCTCAGTATGTCGATGGTTGCCTCTGATGTGTCCGCGACGGCTCGAGCGTTCGCCACTCCGGAACTTCTGGAGCATATCCTCGCCTGCCTGCTCGACGACATCCTCCCCCCCTCGCCCCAGGAAGACCCTCGTTCCGTCCGGACGCATACCTCTGCCAGGAAGCTCCTCCACCTGCTGCGATGCTCTGAGGTTAATCACTTCTGGCAAGGATGCATGCGTGGATCAGCATGCCTGCAGCGTGCCCTTTTCCTATTGCCGGACAACGTCTCTGATCGATCATGGCAACACGATGAAAGAGGTTCCTCGGACACCGCGCAAACGATGCGGACAAGCCATCGCCACACGGCGTCGTCAGAGACCCCGGTGTTGAACAGCATACTGCAGGTCACGTTCAAATCCTACCACTTCCGCTTCTGGCATCTGAGTCTTGAGGCTAGCGATAACAAGCATTGCGCGTACTTGATAGTCACAAGACGTGACCTTCCGGCACTTGAGCAGCGCGCGGTAACTGGCCAAGGCCGGATGATCTCCAACATGCTGTTGTCTCAACCACCGTGTGCGGCGCTCGAGGCGACTATCTGGGAAGAACGCGATGAGACGAAGGACTACCTCGGCCGAACCACATCTCTCCGCGATCCGTTCATTCGCCATGACGAGGGCTTAACGATCGGTATGGTTCATGACAAGGTCGGCGAGATGTTTCGGGAGCACTCGGACGTGGCGGCCATCAAGCTCACGACAGTGTGAAACGGTTGATTGGGTCTGGCAGAGAGCACTCCGCGAGATTGGTCAGTCTCTGTCTTTCAAAACGCCTCACCGGGGGTCTTGTTACAGACTGGTGTAGCTGATTTGCCATCAGGAATCGGACTCTGCGCATGAGCATAGAGACTCCTAGCAACGTTGCCAAGCGTATCAACCGACGAGGTTCCACGGTGCGCGTAAGGGGTGTAGTGGCAGCAAGGGGGTCTTGGGTACAATAGACATCCATTTCAGAGACTCGCTAATCCTCCCACTTGCCTCCACTACATCTGACGAGCTGCCAAAGATTGTGGCCTGCTTTCAGACGTGACCCAACATTGCTCTCGGGCGTCCGCCCGGCCCCGAGGTGTGTAGCACTGGACCTCACCTCTTTACTGACAACAGATTTCGCACTTTGCCTCTTTCGACCAGATCTACACCCAGGACCTTGGCATCACATCCACGGACATCAATGCGGCCTCGTGCCATTGACGAGATCGATCGCTACCAAGCCACCTCCGACCTTCCTCTCGATGTTAGGCTGCGATCCTCTGCCAGGACACTGTATGAGCAGCCTCAGACGCAGCTCTTTCTCGCCATCCAGCGGTCGTTGGCGAAGCCATATCGTAGGCTGGTCAGGTCTGCCAATCTCAAAAGGCGTGCTGATGGGGTATCTTCCCGGGTCGGTCGGTGTGGTATTCGTAATCGCAGCCAAGGCAGTCTTGAGGCGGTCGTAGTTTCCGTCTGCCACCTCTATCACTACGCCGGAAATCCCCACGGCGCCGCAGGGATGATGCGTGTTCCCATTCACGCCGGGTACTCGTCGCTCGCGCGGAGTGAGATCCGAACACCAGAAGGGAACCATTCCTCGCTCCACGCCCACTGGGCACGTCAACTTCCACCTGAGCTCTTGCCTGTCTGGCGTCTTCCGGCCGCCCTCGACCGGGTCAGCGTAGGAGAAATTCGCGCCGGACTTCTGTAAGCGCTCTCGCAGTGTCGCATGGTCGAATTGGTGGCGCGTGGTCAGCGCGAAATCCACCACGCCGTAGTCCTTGTCCCAGCAGTGGCCTTTGCGTCTCGCCGGGTCATCGTGAATGAAGGCGATCAGTTCAAGGTAAGAGCCATCTCGGAAGAGTATTAACTTGTTCTCCGTCTTGCCATCCGCATGCCTGCCGCCGGGACTGATGTGGAAGCTGTTCGCAATCCACGATGGCGGGTTCACGACCTGCTCGTATGGAAGCAAAAGTACGACGTGGTCCAGGAGTACCTCGCTCTTAGGCATATCTTCGGCAACCTGAAAGCTGGGCGCTGGCTTCAAAGAGTTGTCGCTTCCCACAAAACGTGCGACGGTATTTGCACGGCCGGGAATTCTCAGGCCTTCCTCTTCTGGTACGTCTGCTGTGGCGACAGTCAATCGCGTGACGCGATGGCGATGGCGACCTTCGCCATGAGTATGACTTAATTTCGCATGTCACGTATCCGAGCACGCTGACGAAGGGTCTACCGCCCGCCTCATATCGAGATCTCGAAGGGCTAGGCCGCTTGGCCCGGCTGAGTCAGCCGCGTCCCGCCCGTAGCTTGGAAGCCACCTTCTGCGGGAAAGCTGGGCAGGGTGGCATTTGGCTTCTTCCATCTCGATCTTGTGCCACTCTGGAAGGAAGTTTGCTGAGCTGCGCCTCAACTCAGGACGACATCGAAGATGGGTGCATGTGGGGGCGCTATTGTTGATGGGTAAAAGATGATTGTCCGGCTACCTGGAGTCTCTTGCAGGTTGCTCTGGGTGAGAAGAGCCAAGAACGAACGCAGAGATGAGAGTATCGTCGTGCTCACCAGTAAGGTATGCGATGGTGGCGTTGATACGCAAGTAGTTCATCTTCAGGGGTACTGTTATGATTTGCATTCAAGCGTCGAAGACCCAATCATGATCTGTCACCAGAACTAGAGTTGCTTCCGTTCTTGTATCTCATGCACTGCCTTGGCATTACACGAGTGGAAGCTGTCCACCGATACCTCGTCTTAAAGGATATAGGAGAGCCTCAGGTATGTGTCGCTGAATGTTTCCACGTGACTGGCAAATGAAACTGTTGACTGAGGCAGGCGGCCAGAACAGGCAGCGACCATGTGCCTGCCTCCTTCCGTCTTCCCTGTTTGGCAGCTACGCTCGTTCTACCTGACAGAGCCAGCCGTCTGTCACATCGACTTCACTCTTCAACCTTTTCAACAACTTCATCTTCAACCTTTCAACAACGTTGAAGAAGCGATCGCGCATCGACCTGCCGTCTTCCTCCGTCGTGGCATGCGCCCGCGTTGTTCCCGTCGCAATCGCTCAGATCGGACATGGCCGGCAATAACGAGACGCCGGCACGCTGCTGTATCGTCTGCACTGGCGAACAGGAGAATAACGACGGCCTCACCTTGATCCGTCCATGTCGCGTCTGCGAGGCGGAATACTGCCAAGAATGCGTGGCGGAGATGTTCAAGGGCGCGACGACTGACGCCAGCCGCATGCCGCCCCGCTGCTGCGTCCTGCTGCAGATCCACACAGCATTGCCCGCCTTGACAAAGCAAGAAGCCAACGACTACCGCGCGGGATTCGAAGAGTATCTGAGCCCTGACAAGCTTTACTGCCCGGCTCCAAGATGCTCCGCCTTCATCTCGCCGCGTGTGATCCCTCCGGCTCCCCCCAGCGCCCCCCAACCCACCACCACCTCCAACATGTACGGTGTCTTGACTGACGTATTGCGCAAGGTCACCGCCCACCCCGCCGCGCGCTTCTTCCGCGGCGACGTCGACATCTCGCAAGCACCGGGCTACACGGCGGTGGTAGCCAAGCACATCGACCTCACGGGCGTACAATGCCACCTCGCGCGTTACGGCTCCACCAAGGAGCTCACCGCCGACATGCGACTGATTGTGACGAACGCGAGGGCTTACAACGGCATTGACCACCCGATCTCCAGAACTGCAGAGGAGCTCTTCGATGTCTATCTTCAGGAGATCTCGGCGTATCTGGATAAGTTGAGCGTTGAGAAAGCCGCGCTTCCGGCTTGCGCGAAGCTTTTTGCGTGTCCGCAGTGTCATGTTGGAATCTGTACGAAGTGCAAGCAGATTGAGCACGGCGATGCGGTTTGTGACAGCAGTGCTCAGGATTATGAGCTGGCGATGCTTGAGCAATTGCGGATTAGGCGCTGTCCGAATTGCAAACACGCGATTCGGAAGATGTATGGCTGTAGTCATATCCAGTGTCGCTGCGGGGCTCACTTTTGCTATTATTGTCAGAGGAGTGTAAGTGCGTGTCAGGGCGATTGCGTCGAGGCGTACGAAAGCGAGGACGAAGAAAATGATGATCTTAGTGACTTGAGTGGAGAGGAGCCTGATGAAGTTCACGATGAAGATCGTAAGGAAGACAACGAGGTTGTAGTCTCAGCCCAAAGTTCTGCCCGCCTCCGGCCACGGACCACGGCAGACCCATTTCCATTCGTATTTGCCGCAGACCGAAATGCGGAACGCAGAAACCCGGAGCGTCCTGCACGCTCACACCCGCCACCGCCCCAATTGCAACCCTCTCAGCCTCCCGCACCCCGGCACCCACCTCACTCATCCCCAACCAACCTCGACGCAGGCGGCACCCGCCGCTGGGAAACCTCCGGCCTCGACTTTGGCGACGAACCCGACGAACAAGAAGCCTACGACAATCAAATCTGGTCCTGCCCCCACGACTTCGAGCCTTACCACCAAAGCACCCGTCGACTGGGCGATTTCTCCGAGCTGCGTATGGAGTGTAATCGGTGCTTTACGCCTGTTACTCGAGCTTGCGGGCCCTCGTCCGCTGAAGGACAGCTGGTGTTGGTTAAGGCGAAGAAAGGCGGTGGGACGCTGAGACTAGGGTTGATGGATGATGAGTTTACGGCGCAAGCTCCAGGGGTGAAGGGTGAGGAAAGGGAAGGCGTGGCATGGGAGTGTGGGGGGTGTTTTCTGGTGGTTTGTGCGGGGTGTAGAGATTTTTATGGGGAGCAGGAGGCGAAAGGGTGGTGAGGTTATATGTGTGTAACGGTAGGTCGAGATACATGGCTTGAGGATGCGTGGATAAGGATCAGGTAGGTCAAGAAAGTTGGGCTTGTCTGCTAGCGTGTGTGTATGTGTGTGTAAGATATGTGCGTGAGTGTGTGCATGCATCTCCTACGATACGATCTGGCCAGCGAGGTTACCTTGTGTACCCAATGTAGGTTTGGTAACAGATGTACTTTCGCCACAACTTTCAGGCTATAGGGGGTGTAGGTGACTAGGTAATAATGCGATATTATCTTACCTTCTAATCACTGTTCTCCGCTCTCTCATGTAAGCTCTGGGGACCCGTGGATTAAACTAGTAGGTACACGAGGTAGCTCTACAACAGCAGTAGAGCAAGACGTTCGTCCGCGCCTCTAGAATTCCTAGTTGGGACTCTGCTCTGCTTTGCTTTGCTTTACTCTGCTCTGCTCTATTCTACTCTATGCTACTCTCCTCTCCTCTCCTCT